>JAKTYB010000039.1:0-111792 GCA_030561725.1 Grinbergsozyma bentonensis | reverse complement strand
TCCTTGCCCCAGTAGGCCTCCCCCTAAATTCTTGCAACTTGCCAAAATGGTGGAAAGAAGAGCGAATCCTCCAGGATGGGTGCCTCCAAAAGCGCCCTACAACCCCTACGATCCTTCAGACCTGCGCCCGGCCGAGGGCTACCCGTCTGAGTTTGACCAACCCGGTGAACAGCGCGGCTGGAGTGCCACGCCCAAGCCAGCATCGTCCTACGATGTGGCGCGGGACCAGCTGCGCAAAATGCAGTATACGCCAAGACCATTTTCGGAGCTGTATCCTGGCCAGTATAAGGTTCTGCGTCGGAAGACTGGCGGTTCTTTCAACACCGGCGTGCGGTACTCGTCGGCTATTCTTGGCACCACCATAGTGGTTTTCGGCGTCTTCTTTTACCGCTGGAACGATGGATACGACAATGTCTTTAGCGGGCCCTACAAGTGGCAGCTATCGGTGCGCGACAAGCTGTTTGGCAACCTGACGGAGCAGCAAAAGGAAGATTTGCAGGGCAAGCAGCGCGGCATGCAGCGTAAGGGCCCTGCTGTCGAGGAGGCCCTGTTCATTGAGCCCAAGCGGGAGGACGAAAACACCATGCAGCGTCCGCAGCGCAGCCACATTATTGAGGCCGAGATGATCCGCCAGGAGCGGGAGGAGGCGCTGCTGCGGGCCGTTGATCTGGCCCAAGAGGAGGCTGCCAAGGCCAACCAGACGCGCGATGAGCACCGCAGAAAGAAGTGGTTTGGTGTGTTCTAAGCAATCCACATTCTCTCCAAACTCGGCCCAAACCCACCGCGCCAAAACTTGCTCTACCAAAACGTGCCCCGCAAAACCCTCCCCACCGCCATGCCTCTTGGCCTGTAAATATTATTTGCTTAATTGCACACAAAGCAACTCACCTGACATAGACTTAACCGTAATTTATTTGCCCGCCGAACACATCTGTATAAATGATATTTGGTCTCCGCACTGTGGAAGTCGTTCTCCTCATTCTCTGGTACTTTCTTTCCGTCACTGAATGGCTCGCTTCCCTCGTTGCTGCCCTGCTGCCCCAGTTCCTTCTCGATTGGTTCGACCTGTTTGTCAAGGCCGTGTTTCCAGTCAACCCGGGCCACGATGACGAGGTTTCTGCAGCTCTGGATGTGGCTGCCTTGGCTTCGTTTGAGGAGATCTGCAAGTACTTTGGCTACGAAATGCAGGAGCACATTGTGCGCACCCGCGACGGCTACATTCTGGTCATCCATCGTATTGTGCCCCGCATGACTGATGACGACACTGTGACGTCGAGAGTGCAGTCTGATAGGCCGGTTCTGTATCTGCAGCATGGCCTGCTCATGTGCTCTGAAATCTGGGTCGCCAGTCCAACGCCAGAAAAGTCATTTGCATTCGTGCTGGCCGACGCCGGATACGACATTTGGGTGGGAAACATTAGAGGTAACAAGTATTGCGTCAAGCACATGACCAAAGAGCCGGCCACCGATGACTTCTGGGATTTTTCAATAGATGAGCTGGCCATGTTTGATATGGAGGATGCCATCGACTACGCCCTCAACTATACTGGCCAAGAGACGCTGTCATATGTGGGATTTTCACAGGGCTCCGCCATGTCGTTTGCTGCGCTGTCAATTTCTCCATCGCTCAACTCCAAAGTGAACTGCTTTTTTGCGCTGGCTCCCGCCATGTCCCCGCCAGCGCTCGCAAACTACTTTGTGCATTCCATTATCTCTGCATCACCTCAGCGCCTGTACAGCCTTTTTGGCCGACGTGCGCTGTTGCGCTCGGCTGTATTTTGGCAAGAAACCATGTATCCGTCACTGTTTCTTCAGGCCATTGACGTGGGTGTGCGGTTCTTGTTCGATTGGAGGAGCGGGAACATGAATCTGGCATCCAAGTACGCTGGATACTACCACCTGTATTCGTATACCTCGGTGAAGACCGTTGTTCACTGGTTCCAGATCTTGGCAAATGAGCGCTTCACCATGTTTGATGTCGACACGTCTTCGGCACTGTTCCGCCGCGAGAGTGCATACCGCGTTGCTACGTTCCCGACTCGGAACATCACAGCCCCAATTGTCTTGTTTTACGGCACCGCTGATACGCTGGTTGATATTGATGTTCTGCTGGCGGCACTGCCTGATACGACGCTCTCCTATCCAATTGAGGGATACGAGCACTTGGAGATGATGTGGGGAGAAAATATTGTGGCAAATGTGGCACCCATGATTATAGATTATCTCGATCACAATGTGCGTGGTGACCTGACCGTCAAGCGCAAGCCTATTAACGATGACTACAGAGATACAAGCAGTCTGCGCAAGAAGCTCGGAGCCACGCCGGGCGAGGGACGCTTCAAGGCTGTCAAGCCGCCCATTTTCGGTAATTCTGGAGCCTTGGCTCTCGCAATCAACGACGTGCCTCAGTTACCGACGACTCCACCCGCTCAGAAGGCGTTGAGGAAGCTCAGCGTGAGTAGTGGAACGAGCGTTCACTCCATCGGCGACCGAGGCTTTTATCCTAGTGTTAGCAGCGGGCCGCTGACGAGCGTCATCAAGCCAGCTCGCCGGCGGTCTGATCTTCATCAGCCTGTGCGTGCCATTGCTGATGGAGAGGCATCAGCTGCGTAGCTGAGGCGACCAAAAGCCGTATTTATTTATTTTTGAGCGCTAGTTTCTTGTGCGCAATCGCTCTTCTTTCTAGTATTATTCAGTTACTTGCATTCTTCATAGTATTATTTTCTGCGCGGTTCTCCGAGGCCCTGCGCAGCAACAGCCTCCGTTTCGAAGCATCCCAACACTGTGGCTGCCTTTCCACTCCTCTCACCCTCTCCTTTACAACTCTTTCCAACATGAAGGGTCTGTTTTCCAGCAGTGTTTGTGCGTTGGCGCTGTGTTTTGCAGGAGCTAGTGCCGACAACACGAGTGGCAGCTGCTCTGCCGCCACAGCCTATCTGATTGGCCGCCAGCCGGCCAACTACCGCGCTCTCACCGTCGCTGAGTCGCAGCTTGTTTTGGCCGACCTGGCCGGTGCCTCCAAGCATTATGAGGCTTCGATTGAGCAGATTAAGACTGTCGGTGATGTTCTGGGCTCGGATGTGTTCCAGCGCCGTGTCAATGGCCTTATTGTCGTTGAAAATGGCGACCTTTTGGAGTTTGCCAAGGAGACTCCTCTCTTTTCCATCACCGATTCTCCGTCGTCAGGTTTTTTTGCTGCTCTGGCCGAGGGCTACGAGCACAATGTGGAGTTGCATGAGAGCAGCATGAATGCCCTTCCGGTGGTTGCTTATTCGGAAGAGCACTGGGGCAAGAATGACGTACTTGACCATGATGTTTCTTTTTTGGAAGATATGGAGAAATCTCAGAAAGTACCATTCGTAATGCATTCTGCTGGTCTGGTGAACGTGCCCGAAAAAGAGCTCTCTTACTCCTCTAAGCGCCTGGCCAAAGCCATTGAAGAGATGGCCGAGACTCGCCAAGACGGTGAGGTTCTGGTGCTAGTCGTGCCTGGAAAGTCCTGCGACAACAATGTCTATGAATACAGCTCTGGTGGCGCTGCTCGTGCTGTCGCAGCCCCGCCCGTTTCCTCGCTCAAGAATGTGCGCGCGTCGCCTCTCTCAAAGCCTTCCAAGATTTCCGGCTTCACTTCCAAGGCAGAATGTGAACAGCTCACTGGCAATTGCACAGGCCATGGATCTTGTGTTGCTTCGGGCTCTACTTTTGTTTGTGCATGCACGCCTTCGTTTGACAAGGTCAGGTCCAAGACCACGAGATATGGCGGCTTTGCTTGCCAGAAGAAGGACGTCTCTGCAGAAACCCAGATGTTTTTGTGGACCGGTGTGGGAATCTTGGTGACGATTTATGCTGGCATTTCGCTCATGTATTCGCTGGACAGTGAGCCTCTGCCAGGTGTGCTGGAGGTGTCTCGCAAGGCAAATCTATAGATAATTTAATACATGTGTAGCACTAGGAGGCGGATAAGCTGCTGGCGAAGTGCAGCTTTTAAAACAGCCAGGGGCCAGCAAGTAACCCCTCTTCCTCAACATATGCTATATACCTAAGATGTACTCTGCGCCAATACCGGTCCGCAACAGGACGCCCATCCTGGGCCACATTTGACTTGATTCCCGTCCCAGGTTTCCAAAAATGTCCCTCATACAATGCCCTCATACAAATTCAAAGCACTCAGCGTTGCAGGATCCTTCTTGGAGTACTCCAAAAACTCGTCGTACGAAATTTGATCCGTCTTGCTCTTGCCCATGGCATTGAATATCTTGTCAACACGTTTTTCCGGAGTGTCTTCATCCTCCTTCATCTTCCACATGGTGCCGACCATCTTGTAGATTGCCGATGCAATTTTCAGCAACTCGTCGTACGAAATGGTGCCGTTTCCATCGATATCATATAGTTTGAAGGCCCAGTCAACCTTCTCCTCAGTAGTTCCACGCGATGTGATAGACAGAGCAATGATGAACTCGCGAAAGTCGATAGTGCCATTGCCATCTTCGTCAAACATGTTGAAGACATAATCTGCAAAAGATCCGGGATCTCCAAAGGGAAAGAACTGCTTGTAGAGCCTAGCAAACTCTGCCCGGCTAAGCTCACCGTCTGGACAATCCTTGGAGAAACCCTTGTACCATTGCTGGATCTCCTTCTTGTGGAAATATGTCTTCTTCTTGAGCTCGTCGAGCTGGTCCTTGGAGAGCTTGGACTTGTTCTGACCCATTTTGTCAGTGTGTGAGAAGAGAGTGGCAGATTGGTGAGATTCGCAAGTGGTCTGCTTTATGCCTTGAATGCGATTTTTTTCAGACTTTGTGACGGGCTTGTGTCTCGCTGGCAAGGGCAGCTAATGGGGGCTTAGCTCTTGGCGAGGCGGCGTCGGCTCTTAGTGGGTCTTCTGTCTGGAAATTGCCCTGCATGCCAGGGGTGCGCGGGCTGCCGGTATGGGGCACGACGGCGGACAAGCTGTGCTGACGCCAGCAGTACGTAAGGCTAGTGGAGACAGCCCGGCTGTCAAAGAGCTGGAGTTGTTTGCCGATCAATTTTCGGACGCCATAGGGGGATAATTCAGCCCGCTCAGCCTGGCTGGCTGGCTCAGTCTCTTCCTACTCCCTGGGAGCAGCATCCGTCGCACGGCTCAGCCGGGGAGGGGACAGCGCAGGCAGCTCACTCGCTGCCCCGCGACAGACGTGAGGACCACGCGCCGCTGGGGTTCGTCGCCTAGCAACCGCGGAGGCTTGGAAGGTTTGCTTTCTACATCTACTCCGCCTCTTTTCGTTCCCGATCTGCATGTCCTCGAGGGCCAGCAAACGTTCCCCCGCAACCGCAGGCCCACAGCTCATCGTGCCAATCTTTCTTTGGCACGTGACCAAGTCTTGGCACAGCTGCCGAGAGCATTTGGCACAGCTGCCGAGAGCATTTGGCAGCAAGCGGCGACAAACTGAATTTCCACTGACCTGTGCAGAAATTCGGTTGAAATTCGCGGAGAGTTCCCCAAGCTATTTTTGGCGAGTCTCTTGTAGACTCTCGCTCGCAGCAGATGGTCAGTTCTCATCATCTCCCCGAATCGCCGCTCTCAGTCAGATTCAAGGAATTGTGACAGCATATTGTCAGCAAATCTCTCTGTAAGGCGTAGAATGAGAAAGGAAACATATGACCTCGGTTCTCGACTGTCTGATGTTTTCTCGGGTATCAGTTATTTACGCCAGCCCCTTCCGCCCGGCGCTTGTCCCACTCCTGTGACCCTCGCGCGGCGCCATCACTCCAGTACATACGCACGCCATAAACCAGAATAGGTTCACACAGACAAGGAGCCACCGTTAGCCGGGGCCTGGCGCCTTAGCTGCTCTACTTCAAAGAAATGAAACAGTCAGTAAATCTGGCAGAGAACTGCGGAGCCAATTCCTGCATACGGACTAGTTGTCATGTCGGACTCCGCAATCTGACAGCTGCCGCCCATGCAGTCGCAAAAAGAAGCGACGATAAGGGCACATGGCCAGCATGGCGAGGGCGAGGGTGACCAGGACAGCCCATAAATCTTGCCTATCCGTAGTGATATACCGTTACTCCGTTAGGCCGAATCACGCCGCATCTTATTAATACGTAGTTAGTCATTGGAGCGCTGGTCATGTGGGTGAGAGCAATATCCGAGACCGTTGGTTACGCCGATAGCGCTCGGATTTAGCGCGAAAGGGAAACTGAGCGGTTTCGCGAGGAGTGGCTCGAAAGTATTAAGGAAGCAAATAGCAAAAGCCAGTCCTTTGCCAATGTAGACATATCTGCAGTCCATGTTCCAATCTTTGAATGCGCTTAACCAAGCTCTACCGCTCACTCCACCCTGACACCACCCAATATCCGAATGGACAATAGCCGGCACACATCTCCGGATGCCGATGATAAAAAAAATATAAATCCACGTTCAGCCTTCTTGCAGCAATAATAGTAAATAATGACTTCTAATCAGGATCAAGATCAACAATCCGACCCTGATCCAAGCGAACACCAAGTCATCGCATTACATGAAAAGCCGTCTGAGGCCATGACCCGAACCATCACAGACGAGACGGGGCTCACCCAGATCCAGTCGCGGGCAGGCTCCGAGGATCTGTCAGAGCCAGTTTCTGAAGAACAAGAGTTTCCTCATACGGTCTACTCTGGCAAAGAGATTTGGTTCATGTGCGCTTTATGCTCCGCCGGAGGCTTCTTGTCCACCGTCTCTACCCCTATTTATTTGCCTGTTCTCAATACCATTGGCGACCAGCTTCATGTCACAGTGGAAGACATGAATCTGACTATCACTGCCTACTCCATTTTTCAGGGCCTTTCTCCAGCGTTTTTTGGTGGCATTGGCGATCGCTACGGTAGACGCCCAGTTTATATCATCTGCCTCTCTTGCTTCATTGGTGCCAACATTGGTATGGCACTCACCAAATGGTACAGTTTGCTTGTTGTAATGCGCTGTTTGCAAGCATTTGGCGCTGCTTCCACTATTGCAATTGGCTCTGGAGTCATGGCCGATGTCACCACGCGCAAAAATCGTGGAAACTACATGGGGATATTCGGTGGATTTTCCCTAATCGGCAATGCGTTTGGCCCTCTCATTGGTGGAGGTATTGCCTCTTCTCTTGGCTGGCGAGCCATATTCTGGTTTCTTCTTATCACAGGCGCCGTTGTTCTCATGATGCTCGCGCTATTTCTACCTGAAACTGATCGTCACAGGACTGGTAACGGATCTCTGCTGCCTCCAAAGCTCAATGCTTCACTGTATACGCTATTACGCCAAAAAAAGTGTGGAGTGCCCTCGGCTGACTCCAAGTATCCTCGGGATGCTCCAAACAGGAAAAAGATCCCTCTGTTGGGCTCTGTACTCATCCTTGCAAATAAGGATATTGCTGTTCTTCTAGCATCCCTTTCCATTAACTATACTGTCTGGTTCATGGCTATCACCGCTCAGTCCACACTCCTGAACCAAAATTACAATTTTTCTGAAAGCCAGATTGGCCTGTCCTATCTGGCGAATGGTCTGGGGTCGCTTATTGGCTCCGTTACCAGTGGAAGGCTTATGAACTGGTACTATGCTAGATGCCTGAAACAATTTGAGGCTGATGAAGAAGCCCGTGGAGCCGAAGTTGATATGGAGCAGTTCGATATTCAGCACGCCCGGTTAGGGCTGGGGTTTATCAGTGGATCTATTTTCATTGTTGCTGTTGTTATTTTTGGCTGGACCATAGAATACAAGGTGCAGTATGTTGTTCCACTTGTGTTTACCTTTTTTCTGTCATTTTGCTCTGTTGCATACGCCAACTTTTGCTCCACTCTTGTCATTGACCTCTTCTACGAAAGCGCAGCTGCTGCGACCGGTGCGGTGAACTTGTGCAGATGCTTACTTTGCGCTGCTGGTTTAGCATGTGTGGACCGGATGATTGTCGCCATGGGCTCAGGAGGCACCTTTACGTTGATGGGTGGATTCTGCCTAGGTGCTATGGGGCTTCTGTGGCTTGAACTCAAGAAGGGCAAGCAGTGGGAGAACGAAAGAAAGGAGAAGAAGAAGAGGGCGGCAGCTCTTGAAGTCGATCCTAACAAGGTTCAATAATTCCTCAAACAAGTGACATGAAGGCATTATTACATTAATCATCATGTTCTACTGTATATTAGCTATTTAATATTTAACGCATTGTGCAATGTACAAGAGCGGGAGACAGCAGGCTATTGCTGTCAAAGCGAAAATTAGCCTGGTTCGTACAGGCCTCAGTCAGCTGCGAACAGGGCCATAGACGACAATTGGAATAACGCAACCAACCTCCATAAAAAACTTACGGTGGCCTGTAACACGAAGAAACGTGCGAAGCACACCAGCATGAGCAGTTACCGACACAACTGTTTCAGAACGCGCAAAAATGTCGTCCAGAAACTGCGTGATACGCACATCCATCTCGGGGTCAGTTTCCCTGTGGTCTCTGGTCCACAGAACATCGCGGTCATCTTCAACGTAAGTAAAGTCGCAGCGAGCCCATTTGCTGTCGGCGCGATCAATTGTCTTGCGTTCGTCACATGAGTGAACTCCAATGGTCTCGCGCACCATTTCATGCACGTACAGCTTGGGCTGTGCCTCGTACTCGGAGAATCCCTCCCAAGACAGACGCATCGTCTTGAGGGTGCGCTGAAACGGAGACACGTACCATTTCTGCGGCTTGATAAGCCCTTCCTTAGCGAGTCTCTTGAATACGCTGTTGGCCTTGCGGGCCTGGCCTTCGCCGACATCGGTCAGCTCCGGGTCAGGTCCCCAGACCATTTCGCCATCACCATCGAGAAGAGACCACTTATGGTCCCACTCATCCTGGCCGTACTTCAAAATAGCTCTATTATGGTATCCCTCACCGTGGCGGCCAAGATACAGGAGCTTATAGCCGTAACCAGGCTTAGCTGAGTTGTTGAGATTGTTCAAGTCCTCCTCGAGCCGAGCCCATGTACCCTTGAGGCCCAGATTAATAGAAAAGTCAAAGGTACTCTCGTCAGTTTCAGGCTCTGATTGCACAAAGTAGTGCGGGATAGATTTGTAGACGGCCATTTTCTCACTCTCTGTATGATGTATCCGCTGGCAGATCTTCGCTGTCGGATTAGCCTCCTTCCCCAAGCAGATTCGGGCCGATGTCTTGACAGCCGTGCGCGTGCTCGCATGTGCCTGGCGGTCTCAAATTTAGTGGAGGAGCCGCCAAGCAGCGCAAAGAGGGCAGACGCCGTGAGCATGACTAAACGGCGCCCCAGGACAGATTACAAGAGTGGAATTATTAAATAGTGGAGGTGGTAGTAGTTTAAGCGGCCGCAATACTCATCAGCCGGCGTGGTCCAAACACATTTCTGTGAACAATCGGGTCCACTCTATACATCATTTTGTTAGAAACCTTGGATAGGCGGACAAGTGAGCCCAGATCACAGTAGCCAGAGATTTTGTGAAGAATTTCAACAGGCAGCAGTTCCAGCCGGTTCATGGAAGCACTTCAAATGGTTGAAAACAGGCACAGGCGCGGCGGACAGCTTTTATAATGCAGGTGATGTGTGCAACACGCAAAGTCGGTATGCGGACCACTCAAGTGCATGCAGGCAGAAGAGGGGCGCACATGGCTCCCACGGAACAACTAGTCGCCCAATTGCGTAATAGATAAGAAGCAGGCCGTTTGTGCCGGATGGCGTGCAGGTTACACTAGCGAGCCATATGAAAAAGTATGACAATAATGGCAGTTAAGCAAAAAAAAGTGCGTCACTAGCTTCAGGCTTGTCTCCAAATCAATTCATCCCTGTATCTCGATCGCTCGCTATATCTCTGGGCGATGCTGATCTCTCCCCTCCCTGCCAGTCCTTGCACAGCCTGACCGTATGGTTGCGCCTGCCTTGCATGGCTTCCTGCAGCTCGGAAAAACCACACCCGACAGCCCTCCTTTGCCGACAGCCTGTCAAACGGAAGACATGCGCGCAGAGCTCTTTGAAAGAGCGCATCTACGAAGAAAAAATAAAATATGTATTATGTATCTGCCTAGTACCCATAATGGCCTGGAATAACTGCAGTAATCTTGTGCGCTTCATCTGAACCCAGAATCGGAGAGCTCCCGACAGAGCCCGCTGGCGATACTGGCATCCCATCTCGCAGGTAGTTGAACCTACCAATCATGTACCATGGCATCTCAAATACACGGTCGACCTCTTCAAGAGGACACTGAGTAATCTCAGGTATCATGGTAACAGCAAACGCGAGACCAATGATAATCACTCCTGCAAACAGAAACATGGTTCCCCACGGAGTGATGGCATTGAGCATCACGGGCGCAGCTCGTGAATTGCCATACTGGTTAATAAAGTGGAAAAACATGATCATCCCGCTGGCAATCTCGCGAACCTGAATGGGAAATATCTCCGAGTTGATCAAATACTGGACAGAGTTCCATCCCAGGGCCCAGCCAACGCCATTGACGTATATCATTACAACCGCAACAATAGTCATCGCGCTGGGTGATTCTCCTGGTTCACTTTGCTGCATCTTGGTAATACACACATAGATGCCAATCCACAGCATGGAAACGGCCTGAAGGCAGAGTCCCCCGTATAGAGCCTTCTTGCGCCCCATGTAATCGACAACAAACAGCCCACACATGAAAGCCGCTAGCAGCTTGGCAACGCCGAAAAGTGAGACCACCATCATCTTGTTGCTGTGAGATGTCAGACCGGCAATGCGGAAAAACTCAGGCGCATACATGGTAACAGCATTTGCCCCGGACCATTGGCTCAGTATCTGCGTCATAAATCCAAGCATAAGCTGATAGCGGTAGTTGGTGAAAAGATTGCGGATGCGCGACTTCCAAGACGGTGCAAGTTGTTTGGCCAGCTGCATTTGAATCATGTCAATCTCTTCCCTGATATAGGGACTGTCTTCAGGTAAATGACGAATACGTGCAAGATTTCGAAGACCAGCATCGTCACGGCTCACCTTCAATAGCCAACGTGGCGATTCTATAATAAATAGCGTGGCCATCAGCCACAGTACTGCGACCACTATTTGTGGTATCATTGTGAAAGTCCACTGGTTCCGACTATGGTTGGAAATATTCACCGCTGTTCCCCAGTTGGCAAAGTAACCAATCATAATGCCAAGGTAAACAGACCCCGAATACATACAAGAGCATAGTCCGCGTATGGATGAGGGTGCTATTTCAGCCAGGTAGTTAGGGCACACAACTGATGCCATGCCTATACCCATGCCTGCGATAAAACGACCAAACAACAATTGCAAATAGCTGTCGCTTGTGAACTGCAGTAAGACACCTAGCAACCACAGAGATAATAAAAGACGCAGTGAGTTGACTTTCCCTAGCAGATCTGTCAGACCAAAGCATGCCAGGGATCCGGCTATGGACCCGAACTGCACCATGGCAGCGATTGTAGAGACACGCTCGGCATTGTGCGCAGCAGAAGAAGTTTCCAAGTCAAAGAGCCTTTTAAAAGCAGGCTGTGCAATTGCACCAGAAATGGCTCCGTCGTCCAGCCCGCGGGCACTTCCCACCATGCCCACTGCAATCACACAGAACACTAGCGTTCTATTGAACACTTGTGAGGGCTCATTTCCATTATTTTTGCTCAGCATATCATTGCGAATGAACAAACTTGTCATGCTGTTTTATTTTCTTGCGGGCAATTTGCCTGCGGCTTCACCAAGCCCTTGTTGGTGCTTGACAATCACAAATCAAAGAGCGATCGAGACTTGGCAGCAAAAAAAGTGGATTCGATGGGCTCTTGGAAGTGCGAAGATCTGGCTCATCTGATGGGTTCTTGGAAGTGCGAAGATCTGGGCTCATCTGGCTTGAAAAAAGTGTAATGACATCATCGTGCATAGTTTCAGCACGATATCTACAGATCACATCTACAGACACATTTTAACTGTTGTTAGCATCTGAAGAGACGTCCATCGACAAGAGTGCTACGTGAAAGTCCTGGGTAGCACCAATTCCCTCCTCCATATTGTGCTTTCCTGTGGCTTTGCCTCCAACAAGAGGAACCAAAAAGCTTTCAATGTACTTGTATCCAAATCGCTCGTAGTAGCCAACAAGGTTGTGCTCTTCAATGACGGTAAGTGCCATCTTGTGAATGAAGGGTGCTTTGGAGAGATACTTGGTATAGTACCCTGAAGTGACAAGATCTTTCATGAGTCTGACAAGCACTGATCCTGCACCTCGCTGAAACGAGCATAATCCTGTGATCTCGGCGGTGTTTGGCACCTTCGTAGGTTTAAGACCGGCAGTTCCCGCAACACGATTTACATCAAACTTGAAAGACGACAAGTCAGACACAATTTCTAGTCCAATATCGGATGGTTGGAACTCGAACTTTCCAGGCAGATCCCAATCATCAGCGGTAGCTGCAGAGGCAGCCATTGCCAGGGGCTTTCGCGATCCGGTTGCAGTGTCCTCGGGAACAAGCAACAGACCCAGAAATGAGTCTGGTTTGAGCTCCAGATCTTTCATTAGACTGCCCTTGATTCTATACGATGTGATGATCTTGTACTGCAATACGGCCCGTTGATATCCCCGGTTGATGAGAAGCACAAGTAGCTCCATTAACGGGTGTGTCTCAGGTAGAGCCGCCAAGCCGTCATAGGGAAGAATATAGAGAACAGGGTTCTGTGTCATTAATCGGGCAAGGATCGATCTCTCAACTGGCTCTATATATGTATAAATGTGCAGTGGGTGTTAAATTCCCTCAGTCTGCGCGCCGATAGCTCGGTGATAACAGGATTACTCACCGACGGCTCCCTGGGGCTGCATCCTCCGAGACTGGGTCATTTGACATTCAGTTTTGAGTCGGAACCGAGTAAAAATTGTGTCAGAGATGGTATAGTTTTGAAGGCTCCGATGGCCCGCAAAACGCCCTGGAGGGCCTAGGCTTCGTTCTAACCCGCTTAGACTTTACAGTTTGTCAGCCTCCGACAATGTCATTTCTCATCACAGCCGCATGCGGAGCTTCTCGGCCGTGCCGTCACAGCCGCATCTCAGGTCTCATCCTGAATATCACAGCCGTACTTGACCTACGCGAGGCAACCGCGCCATAAAGACCCTTCGCGTGAAGCTGTACTTTATTTTCACTTGCACAGCGCTATCCAACACACTCAGGAGATGGTGTCCCGTGGGATCTTTGACGGCGTGATTGCCGGGATTGTCCCCGGAGACTCCTCCGCAGACGAACTAGCCGAGCTTGCTAGCAAGCTAACTGAGAATGGAGCACAAGTGCTCACCGGCGACGATTACTTTGATCCAAATGTGACCCATATTATTGCATCCAATATCGACTTTCCCGAATATCACCAGTTGGATGGTGGCGAAGGTGCCGGCCAGAAAATGCGCATTGTTAATGTCGTCACTCCAGCCTGGGTGACAAGCTCTCTGAGCCAGAATCTTGTACAACCCACACGCCACTTTTCGCCAGATCCAAGATACATCTTCTCTGATATCACTGTTGTGGTGGCTGGGTTGCCTCACGGAGACACTGAGGCGCTGTACGGCGGAGTGCGCGGTATGGGCGGGCTTGTAACGGGCGGGCATGTCACGAAGATCACTACTCACGTTGTCGCTGAGTCAATGAACCATGAGCTCTGCCAAATTGCTGCCCAAAATGGCCTCAAGGTTGTACTTCCTCATTGGATCGACGACTGCCTTATTTTCCGGCGCAAACTGGACGATACCCCTTATCTGCTGCCAAACCCGCCCTATTTGGAAAATAGAGAGCTCACCGGCGATGAACCAGGTCATTCAGCAACAAATGAAAGCATCAAGCACATCTACCCACCTCGCGATGGCCGCTATCCTTCTCCACCTGTTAGTGAAAGTGAGAAGCTTTTTCAAAAGCGTATCTTCTGGCTTAGTGATGATCTCAGCATCTCTGATCGAACCCGACAGAGCATCACTGCGTGCATTGAGCGGGCTGGTGGTGAAGTGGCAGCCAATGACTCGAGACAGCGCAGAATCAACGTTTACATTGGAAAGTACCGAGATGGAACCGACTACATTTTCCATTCAAAAAACTACAAATGCTTTGTTGGAACTCTTGACTGGCTCTATTGGATGCTTCTCAACAACCAGTGGACCTCACCCTACCGCCGACTCCTGCATTATCCAGTGGTGCGTGGTGGCCTTCCAGAGGCCCGCCATCTTGTCATATCTGTTACTAACTATGCAGGAGATGCACGCTATTACCTTGAACAGCTGATTCAAGCGCTCGGTGCGTCCTATACGCGCACCTTCAAGATGGGTGTTAACAACTTGCTCATCGCATCACAACCTACTGGAGACAAGTACGCAGCCGCCAAAGACTGGAAGGTGCCTGTGGTGAACCACCTGTGGTTAGAAGAGACATATGCACTCTGGAGCTTACAGACGGCTTCAGCCCCAAAATACTCGCATTTTCTGCCTAGGTTGAGGCTTGAGGAGGTGCTTGGCAGTACTTCACTGGATGACCGCGTTCTGCGACAATTTTACTTGCAAAGACTAACCACTGCTGGAAGAGCTGCTCGAAAGAGTGCCGAGGAAAAGCTGCAACAGGATATGGTGGACATAAATGCGTTTGAAAAGCAGATGCAGAAATCGGGAGGAGCCAAGAACATTTTGAGATTTTCTCACGACCCGCCGAAAGAGGCACGGAAGCGGAGGAAGACTAAGAGTACCTCTGATGAGGAGGTGGCTCCCTCAGCGTCGCCTTTGCCTGAAATCCCACCACCACCGCCAGAAACCCCGGTGCCTGCCAGCGGTGCCAGCAGCCGCCACACCCCGACCAGGAAGAAGATCGGGAAGCCAACTTTCATGCTCACCAAGGTTGATGACAAGGATCTGGTGGTTGGGCCTCGACAGATGGCCAAAACATTGTCCATTGTCCTATCAGACACTGATGCTGACTACATTGTGGCGCCACAGATTGCACGCACGGAGAAGTTTCTATGTGGGCTGGCAACCGCAAAGATGGCATTATCTGTGGAATACTTGAATGACAGCTGCCTGGAAAAGCATTTGCTGCTGCCAATTGCCGACAAGTATAAGCTCATTTCAGAGGAGGTGATTAGTCGCCGGCCGAACGGCGGTCTGTTCCATGGCATTACAATCAACTTTGACGACAACGTCAAGGGTGGCGCTGCTGTTTATCAGCGTATCATTGAGACGCATGGCGGAGAAGCGAAAGCGGTTAAGGCTGCAGGAGCTGTGCGTAAAGGAGCGAGCACGTTTTTGGCGTGCGAGGGTCACACGCGAGCCGTGCTGGCGACCATGGGCAAAGCAGATGGGGCACTCGAAGCCGAGTTTCGCAGCTGGTGCAAAGCGCACCAGCTGGCTGCCTGTCTCGTTTCCACAGACTGGGTGTTCAACAGCATTTTCAGCATGACAGTTAAATTCCCATAAGTCCCTATCTTCGTCAGGTTTGGCAAGTGACGATATTTGACGGCTGCACAGGGGAATTTTTCTGCGGAATGTTACCGAGAAAGAGGGGCTGCAGAACACGAGCCAGATTTGGTCCGGAGCGAGCCCGATTCACGCTGAGTGCTTCCCAATTAGGTAACAAATTCTGCGTGTCCCCAGCCGGCGTGAACGGCTGTGGGTGAGTCTGCTGAACATGGCGCCCGCCATGGTCGAAGTGGCAAGATTTTGAGGACACTACGATGGCGATTGGTTCGTTTTGCGGAATTAAGGCCTTTTCGCTAGATTTTTCTTGAGTTTCCACGTTACATGCTCACAATTGCTGACGCAGCGGTCACACTAAAACGCCTGGCCAACTAGTGAGGACCGGGTAACACTGCGGATATAGGCGCTCGACTACAGTTTTTAAGTGTCACGCCCTCTTGTGGCATATAGCAGCGCCAGAAAGGGTATGCTTGCTGCATAATGCAAATGTTCTATTTGTCTGAAAGAGGGTTTTTGGTCAGTGGCCTCGGCGTCGCAGCATTTTCCACGCCGACTCCGTGGTGGTACAAGTTTCTGGTCCCCACGGTGACTAGCAGTATCCCTGGCTGGGCAAACGTCTTGATCAACGTCAGCCGTCTCCAAGTGAGGAAGGCAGTAAACAACAGACCCGACCCGGCTTGGCACCAGTGGCAAGAAAGCGAGCAGTCGGCAAGGATCGATTGTTTGAGAAGCTCCGAGTCTGGCACGTCCTTGCCTGCTTGGCCCTTTGTCCAGACTCGGCTCAGATTTCCATAAGGTCCTCGTGATCATGTTTTTGCGAGGCCCCATGCAGCGGGGCGCCCACACTGGGAATAGGTCTATTCCCCACCGACTCTGACAACATACCTTGAGACACTGCAGGACAGTTTGATAGGAGGGTTCACATGAGTTCCAGCCATGCAGGGTGCTATCTTCGTAAATTTACGAAGCAGGTGATGATGCTGCGGATCTCCACTGGACCCTTACGCAACGGCTCTATTTTTATCGTTGTCTTACGTGCGCGGCGCTGACGGGGTGAAATTTACAGCCTGCCTAATGTGGGAGGTCCCCTGCTGAAAAATTGCGCCTGCCTACCCAATCGCGTGGGCCCATGCGCGCTGGGTCTAGCAACGGTTTGCGGCGGGGCTTTGATTCAAAATTAGAAGGCTACAAAACTATCTCTAAAAATTAGCTCTGCCATAGGCAAAAATGAACAGCCCTGGCTCTTTGCCCGCAGCGATATGATCGCCATGCTGCTGGTCCGCCGCCACCGGTCTCCGATCTGACCGCCTCCCGCTCACCCCTATTTTCAGACCACCCCCTCCTTCTCCGGCCAGCAGCAAAACAAATGTTTTTGTGCGCCTAAAATGAAGCTCCGCCCGCAGCATTCCCTGGTGTGTACCCCCCCCCTCCCCGAGGATAGTATAAATAGATCCCTTCTCCCCTTTTCATTCAAATCCCCCACAATAGATACATCAAGATGAAGTTCGTTACGCTTGCCATAGCCGCGACCTTCTCGGCATCAGCCTTGGCTGCCTCGGGAACCTCTACCGGCACGGCCGCTTCTTCGTCTTCCACCTCCATCACGTGCTCTTCTAGTAACCAGTGTCCAGAGGACGCGCCCTGCTGCTCTCAGTACGGCGAGTGTGGAACAGGCTACAACTGTTTGATGGGTTGCGACATTCGCGGATCTTACAATTCATCTGCGTGTGTCCCGATCCCGCAGTGTGAGAGTGAGAGCTTCACCTTCTCCAACGCCTCCTTCATCACCAACACAACCACCTTTTTGGGTAATGCTTCCGAGTACGCTTGGGTCACAAATAACCTGATCTACGAGCTGGATGGAAACACGCAGCTTATTATGGAGAAGGACTCCTACGGTACCGTTCTCACCTCCACCCGCTCCATGTGGTACGGAAAGGTTTCTGCCACTATGAAGTCCTCTTACGGCCAGGGTGTCGTTTCTTCCTTCATTCTCTTTGGCGGTGCTAAGGACGAAATCGACTATGAGTTTGTTGGCAAGGATCTGTACACGGCCCAGACCAATTTCTACTTTGAGGGTATCGATAACTACACCAACTCGCGCAACATTTCCATGTCCGATGCCACCAACGAGACGTGGCACACCTACGCCATTGACTGGAGTGAGGACAAGATTGAGTGGTCTGTTGATGGCAATGTTGGCCGTACTCTCAACAGGGACGATACTTGGAACTCCACCCTCAATGCTTACATGTACCCGCAGACTCCGATGAACGTCCAGCTCTCCATCTGGCCTGGTGGATCTTCCTCCAACGCCGAAGGTACCGTTGCTTGGGCTGGTGGTGCCATTGACTGGGACGCTGCTGCTTTCACCGACCCTGGTTACCTTTTTGTCGACATTAAAGAGATTGTCATTGAGTGCTACGACGTTCCTTCTGGCACTGCTGAGGATGGCACTGGTGCCTACAAGTTCAACTCGTCCACCACCGTGCTTCAGAGCAACGTTGAGCTGACTGGCGATAGCTACGTGCTTGGCTCCAGCGAGGCTTGCGGCTTTGACATGGACAAGGGCAAGGGCAGCAGCAGCAGCAGCGTCGCATCTTCTTCAAAGACTAGCTCCTCTGCTTCCAGCAGCTCTACTTCTAGCAAGAGCGTGGCCACCGTCTCTCAGGTTGTCGTCAACTCGACCTCCATCGCCGTTGTGTCCGGTTCCACCATCACAACTGTTGTTTCTGTCACCTCCGATGCTTCTGCTACGGCCACTAGTGAGTCTTCTTCTGCCAGTAGCACTGGCGACTCCGATAGCACTGGCTTCCAGCAGTTTGGCGCCACTACTTCCACTTCGGCAGGCCTCGGCACCTCCAACCAGCCCCTGGTGAACTCGGCGTTCGCTCTCGTGGGCACTGTCATGTCCTTTTTGCTGCTGGCATGAAAAAGTTGACACTATTTATCTTTGATATAGCAAAAATTTAATGCACATTTTATCTGGACTATTGTAAGGTTACGGCCGCCTGCGCTCTTGCTCAACAAGACGATCAATCTCTAGAAGTCAGTCCTAGATGCCTATTTTACATCAAATTGGTCTTTTTAAACTATGTAATAAAGTCTAGGGAACCTAAGCTTGGTAAGTGGAAGCAGAGATATTGCCACCTCTACCAGTCCAGTTGATGTGGATGTCCTTACCCTCAGGCAGCTTGTCGCTGGCGAACTCAGGGAGCACACGGAAGGTGTGGGCACCGAAGTAGTCACGCTGGGCCTGGAGCAGATTAGCAGGGAGACGAGCCGATCTGTAACCATCGTAGAAAGACAGAGCGGTGGAGAAAGCAGGGGTGGGGATACCCCACATGGTGGCAGTGGCCACAGTCTTTCTCCAGCCCTCCTGGGCCTTGTGGACAGCATCCTTGAAGAAAGAGTGGAAAAGCAGGTTCTCAAGGTTCTCGTTCTCACGGTAAGCCTTGGTGATTTCACCAAGGAAGACGGATCTGATAATGCAGCCACCTCTCCACATGAGGGCAATACCAGCATTGTTGAGCTTCCAGCCGTAATCCTTACCTGCCTGTCTGATGAGCATGAAGCCCTGGGCGTAAGAAATGATCTTGGAAGCGTAGAGGGCCTGCTCAAGATCATCAACAAACTGCTGTTTGTCACCAGTGAACTTGGGGGAAGGACCCTCAAGCAGCTTGGAGGCTCTGACACGCTCGTCCTTGATGGCGGAAAGACATCTGGAGAAGACAGCCTCACCAATCAGGGTGACCGGCATACCGAGGTCAAGAGCATTGACAGCAGTCCACTTACCAGTACCCTTCTGGCCGGCAGTGTCGAGAATCTTCTCAACAAGGGGCTTGCCATCAGTGTCATCGAACTTGAGAATGTCGCGGGTGATTTCAATGAGGAAGGAGTCAAGAACGCCCTTGTTCCACTTCTCAAAGACCTCAGAGATCTCCTTGTCGGTGAAACCAGCACCACGCTTCAGCAGGTCGTAGGCCTCACAAATGAGCTGCATGTCACCGTATTCGATACCGTTGTGGACCATCTTGACGTAGTGGCCAGCGCCAGCAGGGCCGACCCAGTCACAGCAGGGCTCGCCGTCAGTCTTGGCAGCAATGTCCTGGAAGATGGACTTGATGTGAGGCCAGGCCTCCTCGGCACCACCGGGCATGAGGGAGGGGCCGTAACGAGCACCCTCCTCACCACCGGAGACACCAGAGCCAACAAAGAGAAGTCCCTTGGCCTTGAGCTCGTCGTAACGACGGTTAGAGTCGGGGAAGTGCGAGTTACCACCATCAATGATGATGTCGCCCTTCTCGAGGTAAGGCTCGAGCTGAGAGATGAAGTTGTCGACAGCGTCACCGGCCTTGACGAGCAGGATGATTCTTCTGGGACGCTTGAGCTTCTCGCAGAGCTCCTTGACGGAGTGGGCACCGACAATGGACTTGCCCTTAGCCTCGTTAGCAAGGAAGTGGTCAACCTTGGAAACGGTTCTGTTGTAGGCAACAACGGTGTAGCCGTGGTCAGCGGCGTTAAGGATGAGGTTCTGGCCCATAACAGCCAGGCCAATGAGGCCGATATCTCCGCTGGGGTTAGTATATAATTTGTAATTTTTGCCTCAGAATTCGCTCAGTTTCGCATTTTAGCCGATATCGGGGCACTGTGGGGTGGTCCACCCGATGGTGCAATTTAGTTGGGGATGGGAGTTGAGGGCTGGAATGAAATCAGGCTGCATAGCCGAAACTGGCCCTCGGGAAAATGGAAAAATGGGTGGGAGCCATGCGGTATGACGAGCAATAGCCGGAAAGGGGGGCAGTGGTCATTGGCGTAGCGGCATCAATGCTGGTAGTGATGGAGTCAAAATATGCGAGTAGAAACCCCCACACTAGTTAAAAGAGCGATTCTCAGAGGCATCGACTCTGAATACACCAATCCTGGGGGCTGCAAAAAAAACCTTTTTCAAAAATGGTCTCAGCATTTGCCCCTTCGACAGAGCCCAGCGTCTACTTCCATCCCTCACCTCAAACCCCCCAATTGACAGCCTCATCAATCCCACCCATTTCAAGGCTCAGTAACGATTGATCGATAGCAGGGTCGGCAGCGTCGGATAAATGTTGGAAACAAAGCTGGATCCAAGTTACGTGAATGCATTGCACTCTTCCTTTATTCTGTCACTCCGCTACCTCCAAGGCATCCTCGGGAATAGCGCCAGAATCAGGCACAAGGGCCACTATGTGTGTCCCGCAATGCCATGCAGTGGACAGGCAAGTGCACTCCAGCAATGGAGGGAGGTTATCAAGATACTTACACAGGTTCAGCAGACATGTTGATTTACGTTTCAGGTATATAAACTGGGGGAACAGTCAACGTTATATAGACAGCAAAGCGACCAGGGCAGCCTTTTATAAGTGGGGCATGATGGGTGGGCAACCACCCACCGGATGTTGTGGGATCTCGTGGGATGAATAAGCGAGGGGGGGTGGAGAAGAGCAATATAGTGTGAGAAAGGGGATATGGTACAAGCGGCAAGACCGGGAGGACCGGGTGTTACTACCGAGACAAACAATTCTTTGATTCCCCGGCCAATTCATTTTTCCAGCCCCTCTCTGAGCTGGTGCGGCCACCTGGCTGATCCTGCGCCGCCCCAACAGTGCTGCGCAGCCCGAATAGGGTTGCCTGGCGCCGCCGCCACGCCTGCTGGTAGGCCAGGAAGGAGAATAAGAGCAACTGGACCGGGAGCTGCCCTTTTGGGGTTATCTCCAGTTCTGGTTTTTTCCGTGACACCCGGGGAAACATGGGCAGAGGAAGAGGCCGGCAGCGAACCCCTACTACGCCGCCATCGATGTGGCCAATCACTGGCATGCTCCGAGACGCGGTTTAGCGCGCAGAGTTTATCCGTGTATTTTGTCCGGCTTGCAGTCCCGCTCCGGCCCAGGATGGCAATGTGGTGGGGGTACTTCCGCGGGGAGCGGCTGAGTCAGGCGTAGGTCTAGGCTAGCATCTGGGGAAGAAGAGGGGGGTATCGGCTACTCACAAGCTCCCCGGCTACGGAAATGGATCGCAGAGGAGTAGCAAAATATGCCAAGTAATGAGGGACATTTAATGGTGGAAAATGACAACGGCGTAGTTTGCTCTCGATGAGCACCAGCACACACGTGTCTGGGAACCATTCTCCCAGACCCCACGTCAACGCTCAAGCCGATGCTTGCTAGCCGGCGGGGGCGCCCCCACACGCTAGCTGCTGTGTGATCCCGGGATGGCTGGTGACCAGAACCCGGCGGGTACGCCGTCTACTTGGCTGACAGGTGATCCCAGGCGTCTTCAGGGGTTTGTGTCAGTTTTGTGAGTAAGCGTCCGACTAGCGGATTCGGCCTATCGGTATCTGCCGCTGTTTCCAAAGCGAGCCCACGAGGCAGCAAGTCTGGTGCAGAGACGAAACCTGGCCTTCGAGTGATATATTGGACTCTACGGATCAGAAAGCAATCAATCGAAGAGTGGTAGTTTTAGCAAGCCATTGTGCTTCAATGGAACAGTCTCGGTGTACCGTTGATCAACGCTGAGTGGGCCCACAACAGGCGTGGGGCAGATGAGAAAGTGACAACACCACCTGGCTGGGCCGCAGTCACATGCTGCAGCATTTATTGCATGGTATCCTCGAGCCCTGGGTAGAATTCTCTGGACTGGGATACCTGCGTGCCCTTATCCTACCCAATTATACACCTACTCCACCCCCGCTTCCCCATTTACCAGATGGGCAGTTGAGGATGGCAGCACTCGAGCCACCGGGAATTTTATAGAGGTCGCAACCTGTAAAAATGCTAATGCCTGTATATTACCAACTTTTCAAATATTTTGCGTAGTTGCCTTGTAGGTTAATAACCGTCTTGAAGATTTCTCTCAGCCTACAAAAGCTGAAAGTTGATTTCTGACTACCGCTCTTTGAAGTCATAACCCAGTAGCCCCACAGCCTCACGGGCAAGCTGCAGGACACTGCACGCCAAGGCATTCTCAACCCAGCGTCTCCGCAGGTCACTAGTCAACGGTTAAGATGGCGAAAAGCAAAATACGAGCTAGAGTCGTATAAATCCGTAATAGCGTGGTCCATTAAAAACTACTGTGGGCTGCAGCTGCCCCTTGAGACTCCCGCCAGAACTCGCGCTTCTCCTCATGTCCAATACTCTCATGACCTTTAATGCAAGCCTGAGTCCTCATATCGTATCTGCTTCACCGTGCAGCTTGGCCGCCAGAATCTGCATTTGCGACCGACCCTATGCCTGCTGATAAACATCAGGCCGCAAATCGTAGTGAGGTGCCTTGTCCAAAGTGCTTTTATACAGGAAGTTGTGAGAGAGACATCCGCAAACGCAAATGAACGTTATGGCGAATAATCGTCATGTCTCATTACCAACGCTCTTTAACGAAGGAGATATGAGAAGCGCAAGCGATGAGGATCTTCTTGATTCTTGTAAATCTGAAGCTCTAATGCGGAGTGCGATGCCAACGCTCGGTGACCCAAACAGAGCCTTAGCGAGTGCCCGTGCCTCTGAGCTGGCCCTAGCTCAGGATAGTAGCGCTGACTTTTTTGCTACTCATGGCTTAGATCTATGGGACCTTTCAGCTTGGCTCCAACTGCGTAGCGACGAGTCTGTGGACTTTGATTGCGTTCCTTATGACCTCGACTCGTATGAGCTCGACTCGGAGAGTGTAACGAGCCTGACCCCTGACTGGCCTCAGGAACAATCTCCCAAGTACTCTGACTCCAATGCTCTTGCGCCGTCTCACAACATCGCTAGCCCACCCTCTTCTGGCCAAGTGAATTTGAATGACGTCTTCCCACACGAATTCTCCGGTTACGAAGTGACAGCCGCAGCACAAAACTCCTCGGACTTTAGCCAATCACAGACATTAACTCTCGATCCTACGCCCCAGGCTTCTTCATACCCTGTATCCTTCGCCAGTTATGTGACGCCTGCGCCAAGTCCTCAGGCGACTGACTCATGTTTCATCTCATGGCAAGTGCAAAATGCACCAAAATCCACCAATTCCAGTACTTTCCCGGCGTCCCAATTGCCTTGTTTTCCTCCACTATCCCCTCCTAATATGAAAACATGCCTTACCACGGGTCACTCCCTTGAGTCCCGCCTTGTGGCGAAAAACCTGTGGACGTCGTGCCTCGAGGCTAAGAAAAAGGGCTGTTACCAGTGTAGCCAGTGCCCTTCCAAGCTTCAGCAACCCAAGTTTACGGTCATTTCTGAGTTTGTGAAGCATCTGGATGCTTGCCACTTGGAAAGGACCTTCAAGTGCCATGACGATGACTGTCCTTGGAGCGTTGTAGGCTTTTTCAAGAGGTCTGAATGGAAGCGACATGTTTCTCAGCACAACAGCCTTGTGATGAACTGCAAAGAGCCGTTTTGTAACAAAAGGTTCTCACGCTTAGATTCTTACAAAAGGCACATCAAGCTGGTGCATGATAATGAGAACTCGCGGCACAATGTCGCGGTGCGGTATGGTAAAAAGAGGAAGAGTATCTAGAGATCCAGTTTATACTGACCGGACCTTGGCTGCGATTCGCCCTTGTCGAATCGTTTCAATGTGAGCCATATATATATGGTAGCTGCAAACTGAATTATGATTCATCTGATCAGATCAGACCAAATGCACAATTAAACCTATTCAGCTACATAATAATAAAGTAAATAAAATAAGGCGCCAACCGCTTCTAGCAGTTGCACGCAGTGGGCTCCTTGCTGGCACCGGATCCCTGCGCCAAGTCAATGCGCGGCTCGGCGGCAGCGGCACGCTTCTGCGTCTCAGGGATCTTGTTAGCAATGGCCATGAAAACATCGCGGACGTTAAGGCCGCTCTTTGCCGATGTCTCAAAAAACAGGAGACCCTCTTCATCGGCCAGCTTCTTGCCCTCGTCCTTGGACACCTTGCGGAGATCACCGGACTCGTCTTCCTCAACCAAATCGAGTTTGTTGCCCACAAGAGCAATGACAATGCCGCGAGATGCCTGGGCCTGCAGCTCGTTGACCCAGTGTCGTGCCTTGACAAAGGAAGCCGGCTTGGTGACATCGTATACTACGAGGGCAGCCTGGGCGTTGCGGTAGTACATGGGGGCTAGAGATGCAAAGCGTTCCTGGCCAGCCGTGTCCCAGATTTCAAACTTGATGGTTCGGTTTGGCAGGGTGCACTTTTGTGTCAAAAAGGCGGCGCCAATGGTGGGTTCCTTGTTCTCCTGGAATTCGTCCGAGACAAAGCGGAGGACTAGCGAGGACTTGCCGACCGCCGCCTCGCCAAGAAGCACCAGCTTGACCGAGGTTGTCGGCTTTACATTCTGCGGTGCAATATCCATTTCGTTTTGGAGATGATTATGTGAAGAGGCTGAGTTTGCAGGAGTGCACAGATGGCATCTCTGCGCTGGGAGGCTGGGAGGCTGGCCCTGGCTGGGAGAGCTGGGAAGTTCCCCCAGAGAGCAGAGGAGTGGCAGTGACGTAACTAAGTGGGGTGGGAGATAAAGAGGATACGAAGAGGATATGCGGGAAATAAGAGCTAGCAGATGGGCAGATACGAGATTTATTGGCAGTTTCCGAGGCTTGTGGTCTGTTGAATATCCAGCTTTCAAGGCTTCGCTGCAGCAAATTAGACGGCACTGCAGACCCGATCTTTCCGCAGTGCTCGCGTGCCACTCCGGGCCGCCGCCGCCAGAGGCGAAGTCCCTGGAACTTAACTCTGGTTGCTAGTGGCAAAAAAAACTGGTTGCCATGGCCCGGAGGACAAGCTTTGAGGGAGGGACATAGTGGGTGGCTGCTAAAAGAACCACTGCGCAGTCCACAGGCGGGGGCACTGACATGGCCGGGCAGCCAGTTTGTCAGTGCTCAGTGCGAATCAGTTTCCAGTCCTTGCGATGTGGGGCACAGCCCCATGATCAGCCCCCTGCCGGACCGTTAACCTAAATAATCGAGCGAGGCTCTGATCGGACTGAAGGCCAGTCACAAAGTTCTTTCATTTGCCTAGCTAACTGTCCAGCTGCTGAGCCCCCAAGTCCGTCTAACTCTTTGATTCGCCACTGCCACGGTCCCTGACTTGGCCGCCCTGCAATTCCATGGGCCCAGTCACAGCCACGCCACCCCTCCACTGGCCCAACCCACTATTTGCCTTATCAACCCACTAAACCTTCTACTTGCCACCCACTACTTTCCACTGGTGTTTGGGCTCCACTGTCATGAGCTACTACGGTACGTTGGTATCTCGAAGAGGCATTTTTCAACTAAACTCTAACACAGACGACCAGGCTGTCAGCGCGCGCAATCGGCCCGCCCGCTCAGAGCGACATACACTAGCTGCCCATCTCAACTCCTTTTTGAGCGGGCAAAATGACGAGTCGCCAACACCCACAGCCTCAGGTATGGCGCATGCACTTGGGGACATGGACTCGCCGCTAGCCCAGCAGCTCCTAGCTCAGCTGCAGCGCGAGCAAGACGAGGGATCTCCACTGAACGGCATGCCGCGCGAGTTTCTCGATTCGCTTGACCGCGTCCCCAAAACCAAGCTCAAGCCCGCAGACACCTGCGCCATCTGCGCCGTCCCGTATCTCGAAGACCCCTACCCGCTAGTCGTGAGGCTCCCCTGCACCACTCTGCACCACTATGATTTGGAGTGCATTGGCCCATGGCTTGAGACGCACACAACCTGTCCGCTATGCCGCAAAGAGCTGCGGAAACCGGCCAAACCAGTCGAGCCAGACTCGGAGGAGGAGGACTACGACGACATGTATGCATAATAAATAGGTGATGGCAGAGACTGCGGCAAGGGCAATTCATCCCTTCTTGGGCTGCGTCCACGCAACAGTCAAGCGACTGCCCTGCAACACCAGCACGCCGTTCTTGGTGGCCTTAGCGGCAGACTCAGCTGCAGCCCGCGTCGAAAAGTTGATGAAGGCTGCCCGAGCCTTATGCAGGCACACAACCGACCGCACAGATCCAAACTTGGCAAAGTGCTCCTGCAGCACGTATTCAGGCAGGTCGTCGTCGACACCAGTCACAAACAGTGACATGACGCTCTTGTCACTGGGAGGCACAATGGATCGTGTGCTTGGGTCCCTCTTGGAGGTTTTCAGAGGTGCCTTGGCTACTCGGTCTCCTGCTAATGAGCGAGATGTCAAAGCACTGCTGGCTGTCGCGCTGCGGGCTGCTGCGATCTTATCCAGAAGAACTCGTGCTGCAGTGCCTTTGTCTTCCCCATCTTCAATTGCAAGCTGCGCCTCCTCGCCTAGCTTTTCATCTCGTTCGGTCGCTTTGTACCGCCGAGCGATGGTATCTGCCGGCAGGTCGCCTATCAGCGGCTTATCGCCAGCCAGCTTGAGCGCTGCATCTCTCAGGGCCACAGGGATGCCATACGTAAGGTCCAGCATGCATGACTGGCAGCAGTTTCCGGCTGCAGCACACGAACGACAGATCATGGTGTGTTTTTTGGACTGCCGATTCGGCCGCCACCGGTATACAGTAAAGGGACGCGTGCAAAGCTTGCATTCCTCTCCGTTAACGTCCTTGGTCATTTCTAGATACTCGTCCGAGCCAAGACACGTATCACACACCAGCGGCCCCTGCTCCGACATTTGTTATCACCAGGAGATTGTGTGTTTGGAATAATCTTGTGGAATATTTCTCGATGGCTGATGATTTCGTGGGAGATGAGATGTTTGATTAGTCATCGTCGGGTCAGCAGATTGTCGATTGCAATGCAACGAGTGGACAGACATTGAGATGCAGCTCGGTAGATAGATCGAAGCGGTTTTATTGATGTCTGGTCAGCGCTGGAACTTTCACTTTTCTATCATTTTTGTGTCACTATTCTCTGTAGACTTTGATTGGTTTGATTCCGGTACCCCTCGCTGGTTGAGCCTGCCTGAGCGAAACAAAAGTGCATGAGACAGGTCCACAAACCCTGCTGGTAGACTGATTTGTTTGACCCACTACACTGGAGAGGCACGGCCAATATCTGGTGTGGGGGGCACGGCTACTGTTTGAAGTGGGACAGCCCCTGACTGACGCCGGCGGAATGTTTTGCATGCATGTGGCACAGGCGTCTTAGCTGCACTTTTGTAACAGGAAGCAGGAATTCGGGAGGACAGCATCTGGATTTTTATTTTCGTTGCTATTCAGTCTACAATTACATGGCCTATCAGGCTTTTGACAGCTCTAATCTGTTGCCTGGGCACGAGTGGTGGTCTGCGGCTCCAGCATGCCCTCGGTTTCCGCTACAGGCTCGCCTGTCTGCGAAGGAATAGCCGGGGTGGTTCCGTGGTTTACATTGGCTGTAATGTTTCCAGGATTTTCGATATTGCTCTCCTCCAATTGCTCTGCCTGTGCGTCCCCAATTGGGCGGAATCCCATCTTGAGCACCAACGGTGTCAGTAAATCTGTCTTGATCGCAGCTCGTGCGGAGTAAAAAGACGCCGGAACACCAAGAGCAAACATTACCAAAGACATGATTCCAAATATTCTCGCAGCTGTGAGAAAGTTTGGGCTGACGTCTTCGAAGGAGGCGCAATCGTAAGGGTATTCAACATCAAATCCAGTGCAAACCTGAAGGTCATAAGAATCGTAATAAGCAAATGCGACGTAGAGATTGTACACTGAGATGGCAAATACCTGAGCAAGTACAAACCCATCAATGAGCAGCAAGCTTAAATTGGCTGTGTTGCATTGGCAAGCGAAGCGGGTCACGAGGTCGAAGAGCGCAATCACAAGAGATTGAACCGACACCATGATGCCAAGTGAGGCAAAATCGCCATAGGGATAATAATCAGAGTTTTCATAGGCGAGGACATTTTGAAAGCCAATATACGCGATAACGGCTGACACCAAACAGCCGAGAGATAGAACAAGCTGGATGAGACGTGTTACAAGAGTGAAACGACTTTGTATGCGAGTATTTTCAACAACAACTTGAGTCATGGCTGTTCAAGTCTAGATTGTGATTATGGCAATGAAAGTGGACGAGATACAAATTTGGCAACACAGAATAGTGCAGTTTAATGGAAGGATGGACTAAATGCAGTAGTTTACTATGAGAAGGGAGCTGAAATGCCCTTCTTATGAACCTCAGGCGCCCCCCTCTAACATTTCTATTGCAGCGCGCGGCCCTGCCCAAACGGGCCAAAACTTCGCCTAAAAATTGCAGGCTTCCTGCAGGTCTGAGAAAGTTGCGGGGCAACATCCGCAAGCATATTTAAATGGTGGGCCGAGTTTCGCACAAGCTATGTCTTGTTCAGGCCATAAGTCACTCCAGTCTGGCATGCGTTGTTGATTGCCCCTGCATCTGTCGAAAATGCCCCCTGGGGGCAGAGGTTGAACGTTGGATGTCAGACAGGCGGCGGGGAGGTGAGTACATGAGTGTTGATGACCGCTCCCCCCATCAAAGGTAATGGTATGACAGTTCTCAATAGCCCATTGTCCAAAATTACCAGCGAGCGAGCTGGCTCTGTCCCGACAACAACAACCACTGACAGGCATTCTGTTTTGGTTCGGTGTCTTTTTACCAGCATAGCCGCCTCAGGTACAGTGGGGCAGACCCATCCAGGGCAATGCGCCTTATTCTGCAGCAGGGTCCGACCGGAATGCAGCCGAATGTGAGCTAGCCGCAGTAGGCGAGGGCGCATGCAGCAAATCTGGTGAGCGAGCAAACTGTGAGCCGGGAGACGGTTGTAAACTATTGAGTGGACTGCGGGGAGTGAGATCTGTAGGGAGTATTTCGTAAAGTCGCCAGTTTTTGGTGTGTCGAGCCTGCACGACTAGCTAGGCGATGCGAAGCTTGACGGTCGGGGCACCACAAGACATGACTGTAAGAAACAAAGAGGGCCTGAGTGTAGGCGTAACGAAAGGCATGCGTGTATTGACACAGAGAGGCATGGAAAAGAGGTGGATTGTTCAGTGGTAGGTGTGAACCACATAAGCTATGGGCGGTGCAGATCCACCAGGAGGGACGATGGAGCTGCACAGGCCAGCTTCTAGAAGCATGTGACAGCCTTGGCACAGATGCCGCATCAGTGTCTGACCTGTCACTGCCTATCTCTATTTGAGTTTCCACTGCCCTCCCTGCCTCCCTGCCTCCCTGCCTCCCTGCCTCCCTGCCTCCCTGTCTCCCTGCCTCCCACTGACTCGCTGCCTCCCACTGACTAGCTGCCTCCCTGCCTCCCTGCCTCCCTGTCTCCCTGCCTCCCACTAACTCGCTGCCTCCCACTGACTAGCTGCCTCCCACTGACTAGCTGCTTAACTAGAGCTGAACAAAACCCAGCTTGTAGCAGCCACGCAAACGCTAGGCCGCGTATCTCCTTCAATCGTATACTGATTATTTACCAGTCTCTCATCACCCACCTACCTCCTCCTCTCCTCCCCTCTCTTCCCAGTCTCCCCTCTCCTCCCTCCCCTCTCCTCTCTTCTCAGTCTCCACCCTCTCCCCTCCTCTCGCCACACGTGACTCAGCTCACAAGCCTCAATCCACACCCGGCATCTTTCCTTGGGCTCCGCAATCGCACAACTTCAACTTCATCAGGACGACCGCAGACCACCCGCGATAACACAGAGGTACCCTGAGGCGAGCTGGTGACCCAGAAGAAGAAGCTGCCATAGTCAGCCCCCACGTGACCCTCCCCCCACAGAAACTATGGGCATTCCCGCCCCGTCGCGATCCACGCGGCGGAGCCTGTCGGACCGACCCAGGAAAGTCCTTCAGCGCCATTCCCTGCGAGATGCGCCCCCTGAGAGTCTTCCTCAGACCTCCTCGCTGCTCCACCGCCGCCGCACCATCTCCCGCAGTGGCTGGGGCTACTCCGGCTCGGGGCTCATCTCCTGGCTGAGCCGCGAGGCCGAGCGCAATGAGGCCCGCGCTGAGCGAGGCAGCAGCGGCAACAACCGCGGCGATTCAGCCGACCTGCACGAGACACGTGACGCGGCGCGCCTGGCCGATGCCGACGACGCCCACGAGGACTTTGAGTATTTCTACGGAGCTGCAGGCATTTTCCTCCACCGCGAGCGCCTGGGCTTTCCGGGGGGCCCCGAGGACGACAGCTCGGAACCCGATTGGCGGGAGGCCCCCAGCTCGGCCGGCAGCGACGCTCGGCGCCGGTACCACCACCCGCTGGCACGGGTCCACCACAGGCTTCGCGGTGAGGCAGTCCGCCGCTCTGCTACTTCGGAGTCGCGTGCAGAGGGGCCCCCGCTGCCCAGGAGCCCCTCGCCTGACAGCCTCACCTCCCGCGGCCGCTACGTGCGGTACATTGAAGAGCATGGCGTGCCGTCTGCACGCCCCGAAATGGACCGTGAGATGATGCAGCGGCTGGAGGGCCCCCGCAGCTCACTAGCTGCCGTCCTCGGCGGCAGGGCCGGCGGCGCGAGGGTGCCGAGCGACGATATCATCAGTGACGACGAGGGCGGTCCCGAAACAGACCGTGAAACGCTACAGCGGCTGATTGGCCGGCCTCGCAGCTCCCTAGCGGCCGTATTTGGCGGCACTGCCCTGGCCAACGACGATATCGTCAGCGACGACGATGGCGGGCCATCATCATCGGTGCACCAGGATTCGGGGCAGGGTCCAGAGCAGCAGCAACAGGGCAACTCACCAATACCGGCACAGCAGTCAACCACCACCGCCTCGCTCGACGAGACCACGCCCTGGGACTCGACAGACCACCTGCCGCTGCAGCGACGCCGTTCTGTGCATTTCCTGTCTCCACCCTCAAATGCCGATGAAGAGAGTGCAGAGCTGGATCGCATGCACCAGAGCGATCCTGGAGCTGCCATCCAGTGGCACGACGAAGATGCGGAGGAGCAGTTAATGGCCCAAGACGACCGAACGGCCGCTCTCGAGAACCTGGACGGGTTCCCGCCGCTTGAGCGGTGGCCTCGGGCCCGGTCGGCCCGCCGCAACGGTCTGATTGATTTCCTTTCAGAGCAGGCTGGCAGTGCCCGTACTGTCCTGAACCGTCTGCCGTCGCCGCCTCCTCTGCCTGCGACGACTCGCGGAACGGAGCGCCTGCAGTCACCTCCGCCGCCTCTGTCGGCCACGGGCGATGAGCGGGCGGTGCGGGCTGTGGCAGAGCCTCGGCGGCAGCATGCTCGCCATTTTCCGCGCGACCGATCCCATGAGATGCGCCGCCGGCGTCTGCGTCGGAGTGCAGATGGGTTCCCGCTGCTGGAGGCCGCTATTCGAGACACCACGCGTCTACTGGCCCACCTGGACGACGAGGCGTTGCCTCGGCGGCCGCGCGATGGCGCTGATGCAGGAGCCGATGGATGCTAGTGACAGGGCCAACTGCCCCTGCGTCCGTCCGACGGCCGTTGTCTCACAAATTGCGCTCATGTGGGGCAATGCCCCGGACTTTTCGGCCGAAGTCGCTGTTGGGAAGACTTTCGACTGAGGCTGACGCACCTTAGCGGCGGTGGGAGATGGGGCTGACGAACGCCGATGCCTGCCTGTGCATGCTGATTGAATTTCCGCGTCGCGTCCGCAGTTCTTCGCGGTCGTGCCTGATTTGCTCGTCCTCTGCCTGCCAATCAATTTCCCCTCTCCCGCGCTCCGTTCTCCACTTCTCTATCATGGGGAGCGGGCCAACCAAGGCTTGGCGGCGCACGGGGCTGCAGCCCGTCCGTTGCCTGCTGCCGGCCAGCAGCCATTAACGGGTTACTCACCGTGGGCTTGTGACAGAGCACGGGCGTTCCGTCTAGTGCCCGGAAGTGCCCGTTTTGGCGGGGTATCCTGCCGTGGCTACTCTGCAAATCCTGCAAAAACTGCAAATCTGCAATCTTTCAAAAAACCTACAAAATTGGCCTCCCCGTTGTTGCCTTACATCACCGGGCCGTTCGTATCCGATCTCGTATCCGCAGCAGCGCCCACTACCCAGCATTTTTCACCTGCCCTGTTTGGCGCATGACAAGCCCGCAAAAATATTGCCCTGACCGATGAGTCTGATAGCAACGGCAGAGCAGCCGACGCCGCCGTAAACGGCAGGTCTGTACGAGCCAGCCGAGTCCAAAGCCGCTTGCAAATATTCCCGTATATATATATATATATATATTTCCCTGGATTCCAGCGAATCCCAATCCAGTCCTGCCTTCCCTCCCCCACAGCCTGAGTAAGTGCATCGGTTCTAGACCGCTCCCATTCTCTTGCTCCCAGCCCAGCCAGTCACAGCGGGGCACCACGAGTAACAAAACGCCGCTTGGTGCATTGCGCGCAAGACCTGCCGAGCCGCGAGCCGCCAAGCGAGACGAGTGGCGACTGAAGCGTGCAATCCGCGCTTCCTCAACAACTGCTTAGGTCCTTTTTCCTCTATTTCTTCTTCCCAATCCCCATTCTCTCCCCCCTCCTTCTTTTTATCCTCCATTTTCTCCCTCCTCCATTCCCGCCCTCCGCTCCCTTTTCCTCATCCCTCCTTCCAAAGCAAGCCCGTTCCTGACACTTTTTCTTCCCAAGCAGTGAAACTTCCGTCTCCACATTTTATCTCTACCTTTGTGCACCTCTGCATTTTTGCGCAAAAAAAGCAGAGCTTCTCTCTAGACTGTCTAACTACCTATCTGACGGTCAGTCCCACTCAAAGCAACACACCCTAGATATGCCCTTAATGATCCCAAACACATCCTCCTCTCCCGAGCACCCAGAGCCGCCCATGGCGCCGTCTCCGGCATCGGCCGAGGTGTCCGCGGCCGCTGCCGCCGCAGACCCGTCTTCTTCGGCCCCTCTTTTCGGCCTCGACTCTCTCGAGGACCCAGATTACGAAGCTCTCCCTGAAAACTCCTCGCTTGCTGCCAACCTGGCCGCCGGTGCCGTCGCCGGCATCATGGAGCACTCCGTCATGTATCCCGTGGATGCAATCAAAACGAGAATGCAGGTCTCGGCAAGCCAAAACATCTACAACGGCCTGCTCAAGTCTGTGTCTCTCATTTCGGCCTCCGAGGGTGCCTTTGCGCTCTGGCGCGGCGTCACCTCCGTCGTGGCCGGCGCCGGCCCGGCCCACGCCGTCTATTTTGCTGTCTACGAGGCAGTCAAGGCATCGCTGGCTCCGCCCTCCGCCGATGGCTTCCACTCTCCGCTTGTCACCTCCCTCGCGGGCGCCTCGGCCACTACCGTTTCGGACGCTCTCATGAACCCGTTCGACGTCATCAAACAGCGCATGCAAATCAACACCACTCGCTACCGCTCCATGGCAGCCTGTGCCGCTGACATTTTTCGTAAGGAGGGCTTCGGCGCCTTTTATGTCTCGTACCCCACCACCCTCATCATGAACGTGCCGTTTGCCGCCGTTAACTTCTCTGTCTACGAAGCAGCATCGAAGTTTTTGAATCCTAGCAAGCTGCACGACCCACTCACACACTGCATTGCGGGAGGCGTCGCCGGTGGTGTCGCTGCCGCTGTCACAACTCCGCTCGATGTGGTCAAGACATTGCTCCAGACAAGAGGCGTCCACCAGCAAGCCGAGGTCCGCCAAATTAACTCCTTCTCCCAGGCCTGTCGTCATATTTATCAAAAGAACGGTGCTCGTGGCCTCCTTAGAGGTCTGAAGCCGCGTGTTGTCGCAAACATGCCGTCAACCGCAATCTCGTGGACCACTTACGAGATGGCCAAATTTTACTTGTCCAAGACGGAGGGTTTCAAAAGCTGATTTGTATCATAACACCCTACTTTGTGTTGCCCAACAGAGCCGTTAAAAAAAACGCCGGTCGTTTTGGCTTACTCCGTTTTGGTTGATTCCACAGACTCGTCAACCAGAGCGGCTCCCCGTGCCGGCATTGTGTGCAGCCAGCTGCACCTTTCTCGTGCCTCGCAAAACTGACACACTGAAGAATTTCGGTCCGCAACCCCGAATGGGGCACGACTTCCAGTCCAGAAACCCATTGAATATTCCATCACTTGCGCAACAACTTCGGGATCGTAGTCAAACTCTAATGTAGCAAAGGAGGTATGCAAAGAGCCTTCTTGACCTGTAAATAAATCACTAGCCTTCCCTGCAGATTTCCCTCCCTTGATGTACTCCACTTGCAGTTTGTTGGATAAGTCCAGCTCCCGCACAAGTTGCTGAGTGTCAACTGACCACTCGTGCAGTGTCTTGTTACCAAACATGGCTCCGAACCTTGTGCCGTCGTTCTCCAGAACTGCATGCGAATTGAGCTTGTGTTTCTGAAAAAACTCGTCCAAGTCCAGATTTGCGTAGTCGCTAATTAGTTTGTGGTACACACAGAGCTGTTGAAAGGCCTGCATCTGCGAATCTTCAGGTGGGAGTGTTTCGCCACTTCGTGTCTTCGTATCACTGAGTACCAACTTGCCGTCATGGATATTTAGTTCGTCAATCCAGCCAGTTAACGGTACACCGTCAATCAGTCCAAAAACATGCAACTCTCGCACTCGATTGTATTGCAGAAGCAACTTCAGTCGCTCATGCATACCCACCACTTTTGTTGCAAATACCTTTTCGGGAGAGCTGCCCTCCGGAAGGATGACTCTCTCTAAACCTCGATTAGCCGCAATCTCGAGTCCGTCATGGATCGCTGTTCCTCGTCTGGCTGCAGCAGTGCTTCTAGAAGAAATAAAGCCTTCCATGCGATAAAATCTCTGAAGCTCGCAGTATGGGGCTACCACATCTGTCACTGTCAGTCTTGTTGGGCGGTAGAGATCAATAGGCTTTCCTTTAGGAACAAGAGGCAAAAACAGCCCTTGAGCTGATTTACCGAGTTCTTCTTTGAGATGAGTCTCGAAGTCTTTTCCCATCAACAAGGAACTAGGAACTTTGGAGACGTCAGTATGCTCAACAATCTTTTTCGATCCATCAAAGAAAATCTCGTACAATTTGCTCTTGTGCTGCTGCTGCCAGCACTTGATTGAAGATCTCATGATATCTGACGAGCAGAGTACTTCTGCGCAATGAGGCTAAAGACTACGCACGATCCAAGGAATCCAATAAGGTTGAAAAACTGAGGTTAGTAAGCATGCCAGGGGCAATAGTCTGTAATAACAAGAACCTTCGTTGCAACAGCACCTTGGCGGTAGCACATGGTAGTGGTTAACCATTGCACTGGTAATCAGATTTCAAGAGGTAGGGACTGAAACTAACGGATCAAATCACATTTAAAGATCAGGTATTTTTTCCGAAATCTCAAGTAATCTCTAGAAGATCACCCCTCTGATTAGCCACCACCTAGCCATGACAAATGTCGATTAAACGGGGTAGTATCAGGCAAAGGCAGTCCTCCGCCAATCAACATGGTTTTCAATGGTGTATGTTGAAAAAAATGGATCTTGGCAAAAGTGCAAGGTACCAGTGGCACATCAGCCGACTGGAAGGTCTGCCATGACGCCATCGGAGACGCATAATTGCGTTGCCTGCGATTGGCCAACAACTTACAGCTGTACGAGATACTTCACGCTCTTCTTCTTCTGTTCTAAAGGATGCAAATATTTTGCGCAGATTAGGTAACTTCTGGTGTTAGTGACTGCGATCTGTAGCAATTCTTGCCTCTGGACTCAAAATCGTACCATTTAATTTCGGGGGAGGGGAGAAATGAAGGTTGGGAAGGAGGCGGATCGAACCGCGATCGAAAAATGGTGGAAAGCGGGGGAGGTGAAGCAGTAGGCTGGTAGGAGCAGACAATCCAACCTAAAAAAGGCAGCCACCACACTTCTCACGCGCGAACTTTAAAGAAGAAGTTCCCATCTGAACCTGTGATCGGTATCGAGTTCTGGACTTACCAGATCGCGCATTGAACTCAAGGACTCTGTCCAATATCTCGCAGCACCCTTCCCATGCCACTTCCAGAGGAAGCAACTTGATTTCTGATAACACTGCTCACGCTTCCGCGTACACCTCTCAGGAGGACCTTTACAGAGATCTGAGATTCACCGAATTTCCCACCTGCTTGAAGGGACTGTTGGCAGTCTTTTGTTAGCAGGTAAGCGCGATCAGATCCAGATGGGGTGAGAAACCACTACGTTAAGTAGCTTAAACTCAGATAATTGGGTGTTGGACGATCATGGGGTGACCACACGAATTGGCGCCACGAGCCAGTTTTGATCGAAATTGGGCTGATTTCATTCAATTTCTGTTGGCTACGTCTATAATATATGATCAACGCTTCGAATTTGCTTGTTGAGGCCAATTTGGGTCTGATTCCCTTGAAGCGTGGCTACAGGCCAAAGGGATTGGTAAATTCCACCATTTCAAATAATCATAAATCCAGAATTTCAATGAAATATAACTTCTCATCTACCACATACTCCTGATGTTTCAAACTCTTTTCTGAGACGCTCTTTCTGGCTCCTCAGCAGCTCATGTGTCTCGGACTTTTTGAGCGGTGGACCAGTGTAGGACAACGAAACCTCTTCTTCACATGGGTGATGCACGTCTTGGCTGCCAAAGCTAAATGACCTTGGCTTCCATAACCCCTTGCTCAGCTTCTCTATAATGATATTCCGCTTGCTCCCTTCAGAGCGCCTGCTACCTTCAGAATAATGAGACTCAGGTTTCTCAGAACTTGATCGCTTCGATGTGCTGGTACTGGATTGGAATCCATTCTCCTCATGTAATGCAACAGAAGCAGAGGACTCAAAATTCTCGCAACTTGAGCGCTTGGACATTGTAGTGCCTGGGGGTACACTGTCTTCATAAAAAGGAACTGTCTCAAATGAGATTTCAGACCAGGCTTCAGATTTTTGGGTGCCGCCATCGAAATTCTCTTGCTCCTGTGCTGTTGGTTCAAGAGCAGAGGCTTCCTTCTCATTATTCACAGTCTCTTCTGTTTCAGCAACTCCCGGTTCACTGAGCATACTGAATGTGCTTGCATAACCTGGAATGGCAGCAAAGGATATTTCGAGTGGGGAAATGGGTCTTATGAGTAGTTGTGGGACGCTCTCTACTCTATACACTGCTCCAGTGCTTTCCTTTGTCAGGCCACTTAGTAGTTTCGGACACATAACGCAGTCTACCAGAGAACTGACGTTCGACATGAAGCTCACACTTTCACTGAGCGTATCATCACAAGAAAAAATTTGATGTCTTCTGTTCATGCATTGTGTGGAAGAGGTTCCTAGTCTCGAATGGGTTGAAGCCTCATCGGATGACGCACGGCCTCCAGAGTGAGAGGACGACAGATGACCATCTGACCCCACCATCCAAAAGAGTCTCGAGTCAGAAACATTTCCAAACGGAAGAATAGAGTGTACATAATCTTTAGGAGGCACGGGTGGTGTGTGAGGTTTTGCGCGTTTGCGCCGAAAAGAGTTTCTACTACCAAAAAATTCCATGGAACAAGACCTACATGAAGAGATCTCTATGCATTCAATTTATAGTATCGTAAAATGATGCCAATTCTTGGATCTGACATGTTGCCAAGAAGCATGGCAGGCCAATCAGCGACCGAATTTGATTGAACTTTTGCCATTAGATTTAAATAATTTAGATGCATATTTAAGCAGCGGAGGTTCTAACCAGGAATTGGAACATGCCGTCAAGCTGGCCAGCCTCTTGGGTTGCACGAATTTCGCGAGCAACAGCGGCCTGCACACTGCTCATGAGTTCGATCAACAGCGGAGACCGGTCAATGAGCGAGCCGTACATGTCAACCAGACATCCGAGGTAATCAGAGACAAGGCTAACATACCGCGAGTCCGAAATAGTTGTGGTAGCCCACTTGAGAAGCGGTTCAAGAGTTTCCTCGTCCCTATCCGTAAGAGAGACAGCCACCTTGCCGCGCTTTCGAAGTTCTTCAAGCGCAGTGATGGTAACTTCTTTGGGGACATCGGCAGCAAGCGCAGCATTGAGAGCATCTCCCCAACGGAAGGCGTTGATCATTTTCTCGTACCTTCTGAGCTTCTTAGACTTTTTGTTGAAATCGACAAGCTCAGGGTGCACGTTAGCCTGCTCCTTTGCTTCAGCGCTTTCCATCAGTCCAGTTAGCTTGACACCACGCTTCTCCTTGACCCCCTGTTTAACGGACGGCTCTGTCTTTTTCGTCCTAACCGAAACAAGACCAGACGTCAGGCCAGCAGCCACATGCTGGTAGTCTGGGGAGACTCCGCAGGACAGCACGCCAGCGCCATACTTCCAGCCAAACTTGACGGTCCACTTGGGAGAGCTGGTGTCAAACACCTTGACGTGGCCGTCGAGCGAGCCGGCCAGCAGACCTCGATCGTATCCGGGAGCCAGACAGGTCACCGTCTTTTGAAAGTTGGCCAAGTCACGGACAGGCTTGGATGTGGTTAGATCGTAGACTCTGACCCTTGGGCCGGCAGCGGAAGCTATAGTGGTAGCATTGAGGGCCAGCACGTCCTCGACAGGATCCTGCTGTTTGAAGGAGGAAACCGAGGTTGCGCCAAGGCGAGGGTCAAACACTCGGACAATGCCATCATACGAGCCAGTAGCAAAGAGTCCAGAGTCTGGGATGAAGGAGGCGCTCCTGATGTAATCTGTGTGTTCGCCTTTGATCTCGAGTGTTGGCGCAGAAGCGGCAATATCCCAGAGTCTAACGGCAAAGTCATCTGAGCAGGTAAGCAGCTGTGAGGGGTTGGAGGGATCAAATTTTGTGACGTGGCAGGCGTACTTGCTGGGCTGGAGCGTCACCAAGAGAGCCCTTGTCTTTGCATCAAAGACCTGCACCAGACCGGTGCCGTCGCCGACAACGAGGAGCTTGCCATCGTCGCGGAACTCGGCCGAATACGCTGTATCCTTGAATCTTGAGATTGTCTTTGAAATTTGCCTTGTTTTGGCCGACAAGATTTGCACTCGGGCCGAAGAGGTTATGGCAATATTATGCGGTGATGCGGGAGAGAAGTGAATGTGGGTGACGGCGTTGCTTTCCTTGATGAGAAGCGGGTTGCGGAAGGACTTCCAGAATCTGACATCTGCGTTGACGGACGGAGCGACCACGACAGGCGCGGACGACCTGATCCTCGGCAGGGGGGCAGACATGTTTGAAGGAGGTGATTTCCGGGTGGGTTTTGACGGACTGAAATAAATTTGAAATTTCAAATAATTTTCAGGGTTAGGGTTGGCCCAAGGTTCAGGCAGGCAGCTGGTGAAGACCGGTGGAAGAAGCCGGGGTGGGTTCAGCTACTTGTAACCTGGCGACCGACAGTTGACTTGCTCCGGCTCCAAGATATACTTTTGCTTGGGATCTTAGCTCTGCTCGACCCTCATCCTATTCCTCTCTTCAATAACATGCTCTGCGCCGCTCGGCCCGCCGTGGCTGATGCTGTTAGTTATGCAATAAAGTACACTAAATAAATAATCCAAAGGAGCAGCTTGATCACTTTGCAAAGGTAACCACCAGCGGGCTGCCGTGCACAGTGACTCTGGCCGTGTTCGATTTCGCCTCTGTGGCTTCGGGGATGCTGGCAAACTCAACAAACGCCAGTCGGCGAACGGCGACCATGCGCACCTCCACAAAGCCAGGTAGCGAGGAAAAGATTTGAGAAATGTCCTCCTCGGTGGCATCCACTGGAAGGTCCTGAACAAGCAAAATCTTGCTCGGCGGAGCCCTGTCACCAGCGTCGACCCTCTGGCGCTTTGACGCCGGCAGCTCGTCCCCGGCTTCGGCCGCTGTCCGCCGGGGAACAAGGCCCTTCATCATCAACCACTGCTGACGATACGTTTTGTTGGTCTCCTTGGCTTTTAGGCGCTGTTCCTTGTGCTCCTGCACCCTGTCAGGGGCAGTTCTTTCCACTGTGGCATCGGACTTTGTTTTGGCGTAGCGGACCGTGAGGGGCTTGCCAAAAAGCTCTCCGCCAATCTCGTGGCCCTTAATTGCGCTGTCCAATGAGTCGTAGACGACAAAGGCCTGGCCACGCATCCAAATATTTGAGTGGGCCACGACATCCACTACGGTGCCGGCCGAGGAAAAGAGCTCTTGCAGTGCCTGTTTAAGAACTGGAAGTTTAACTTTTTCATTTAGATTGCTGATATACAGAGTTTCATTGGGCGGGTTTTCTGGTTTCACCTTTTTCACCGGCATTATGGAACAGGAAGGTTCTGCAGACAAGCTGTTCAAGTCGACGTTTGTTGCTCGTTGCAAGTTTACTTGCTGGGAGTAAGCGCAGCGCGGTCTCTACCGCCGAGGAATAGCCAGTATCGTAGTGGCCCTACTTGGGTAGGAGATATTAATGTAGTGGGGCTCAGTTGAGGCCCCAGTACTTTGGCCCACAACTAAGCAGTTCTGCTGCCTTCCACAACCAACACAACAGAACAGGAGGCGGGGAAGCCTGAGAATAAGCAGCATCAGCTAGAATGGAAGACATAGATCGGTTGCTTGCCAAAGAGGCATCGGAGCTCACAAGGGATAAAGAAATAGAGCGCATTCTTGCCCAGTTCCAACTAGATGCCTACTCGGTACTGGATCTCCAGCCCGGATGCTCCAAATCAGACATTACAAAACAGTACAGGAAAAAGTCACTGCTAATACACCCTGACAAAACCAAAAACGAGCGGGCTCCGGACGCCTTTGACCGCCTCAAGAAGGCCGAGGCTACATTGCAGGACGATAAGCTCCGACAAAAGCTGGACGAGGCATTTGTGGAAGCTCGCACGCTTCTGATTCGCGAGCGCAAATGGTCTCGCAATGACGAGCGGCTGAAAAGCCCCGAGTTTCTGCAGGACTGGCGGCAAGCCACCCGCGAGGTGTTGGTGGAGACGGAGTTGCGCAGAAGAAAAATGGAACAGTTCGAGAGAGAGGAGGAAGGAAGAGCGCACAAGAAAATTGAGGAGGAGATTCGAGAAAAGAAGCAGGCCAGAGCTGCAGCCAAGGTCTGGGAAGACGGGCGAGACGATAGGGTAGCCAACTGGCGCAGTTATCAGACCAAGGTGGTTAAAAAGAGCAGCAAAAAGAAACAGAGTGTGCTCGGCTAGTGTGATGCGTCGAGCAGTTGCTTCTGAAGGGTGTCGCAATAAGCGCAACGCTCTGCGTTTTCGTCTACACGGGCTTCGAAGAGGGCATTGCCCCAGTTGCTGGGCAACGCCATTCGATCTAGCGCGGCCTTGTGCTCTAGCACAGGCTCCGGCATCTAAGCACTAGCAATTGTTCAATGTGCTCATTTGCGAAAATAGCGGCAACTTTTCAACAGTGTGTTACATCGGTTCTGCCTTCACTCGCCGACTTTGCGGAATGACGCGGCGAGATGGATCCCGGGGGTACCCACTTTGTTCGGCACGAATCTGGATCTCTTCGCGTGCCCCTTCGGATAAAGCATTTTTGGCGCTATCTCGCCTGCCCCTACCATGGCCAGGGATGAGCTTGAAACCATTTGGGACGTTGCTTTTTTGTCAGGAGCATCAAAACGCACGGCTCACTGCCGTGATGGAGATCCCAATCCTGACGCCATAGCTGAATTGTCAACAATCTAGGGGGGGAAGATTATTCTTCCCGGGTTATTTTTCGCGATCCTCAATTGCCATGGCCAATTTATGCGTCAATTGTGCCTGCCTCTGTGACCTGGTCTCCGCAATTCTCTCAGTCCACTAGTCTCTAGCTGTCGCCGAAGACGCTGATCGTAGCCGTGCTCGGCGAGATAAAGGATAAGCGCGCCGGAGCTCGATTCCCAAATAGGCTAAGGGGATGTTTATGAACGGCATCAGAACCTCCGTACCGGAATTGTAGCTGAGAATGTATAAAAGCTAGAGATATTTCTCCGGTGCAGAGTCACCAGATGAAGCTCCTCGCTCTTTCTGTGCCCTTTTTAGCGGCATCAGTGGCTTTATGCACGGACCTGATCGACATCTTCCAGCTGTATGGACCAATTCCCGAGTATGGGGAACCAGTAGCGACTCAGCAGTTGATGCAGCATACTTTTGGCAATTCATACGGCATTCCGTTCCAAAGTTCCCTTGAGCCACCCAATGTCCAATTTGACAAGGTCCTGCTCAGTCTCGAGTCGACATCTTTTGGTCGTCAGTTCGATCGGCTTGGTCATGTCTTTTTGAATGACGTTGAGCTGTGGAGATTCTCTACAGCGGAGCCTGGAGGACAAAATATCACTTTCAACTACACCAAGGACGTTTCAGAATACCTCACGCTGTTTCTGGACCCGTCATCTCTCAGGGTGGAGCTCAACAACATTGTTGACAGCACCTACACGGGGCCCTTCAACACAACGCTCACCGCCACATACTACCTCACTGATCCAAATTCGCAGGGAGTTGAGGTTTCGAGTGTCTCACAGAGCTTTCAGGACTCGCAACCTCCATCGATCGTGTCTGCAGTCTCTACCGGTGCTGTCCAGGTGCCAGATACGTCGTTCGAATACTCCGTTGGGCCGTTTGCCAAAAACACCACACGCGTAGTGTTGGATGTGTCAGCGAGTGGTAACTCAAATGAAGAGTTCTGGTACACCAATGTGCTGACCCAGTACGCTGATACATTTGGTGCGGACAATGCTCTGACTGGCACCGGTCCGTCGCGAATTGTTGAAGTGTATCTTGATGGCCAGTTCGTTGGATTTGCTCAGCCATTTCCTATTGTCTTCACCGGAGGTATCTCCCCATATCTGTGGACCCCCGAAGTGGGCATCAATGCATTTGATCTACCGCACTATCAGATTGATCTTACTCCATTTCTGCCCCAGCTGTGGCAGACAGCGAGTCAGCTCGAAATCCAAGTCAAGAACGGCATCAACGACGACCCTGTGGCAAGTAATTGGATCGTCACTGGGTCATTGAAGCAATGGCAGGTCGCCGGGGTCGAGGGCTCCGGCAAATCTGACCACGTTTTATCTAGTCGGACGCCATTGGTAAATGTCGAGGTTGGTGAAAATAACTCGACTTTGAACGAAGACATTGCTCTCCATTACAGTGTTGACAGCCAGTCGACGCTGGACTTGTCTGGACAGCGGGTCACTGTACAATGGCTCCAGAAGGGTGACTTTTCGAACATCCAGTTCGCTAGCGATGAAGGAGATTACACCAAGTCTACTCAGACGAGTACGGGCAATAATGTCTTAGTCGTCTCGGGAGACTTTGGTGCTCAAGCTGGGCAAATTTCCTATCATTACCCGTTGGAGCTGGTGATGACTGCGACGGTGACCAACATCACAACCTATCAGTTTGACATTTCTCGCAGCTACAATGTGGCCACTTCTCTTTTGACAGTGACGACTGACCAGCAGGCAAGTTCGTCCATGGTATTTGCCGACTCTGGCGGAGTTTACGGATATGGAAGCGCTCAGCAGGACTATCACGGCTCTTATAATGGCCAGACAGTGAGCGAGAGTGCTTCGGTTGTTAACAACACTGTGAGCCAGTTGACATATAGCGGCGCAGGTGTACCAGCAGGTCCAGGTCCAGTTCCAGTCACAGGTTCAAACGGTCAAGGTCATAATGGTCAAGGTCACAATGGTCAAGGTCATAATGGTCAAGGCCATAGTGGACAAGGTCATGGCCAAAATGGTCAAGGCCAAAATGGTCCAGGTTCGAACGGTTCCGGTGGAAACGATGCTGTTGCCCCGGGTGGCTTTTCATTGGCTAGCATTGCGCACGATCTTGCATGGGCCGACCCAGATCTGTTTGTGCGACGACCTGGAGGCAAGCCGTCTCGGACTAGGTAATTCTCTGTACAATGTAACCAAGCTTGCTGAGCCATTTGAGTGTGCCCCGCCGCCCTAAACCCCAGTAGCTTGCTTTGCTCGAACCATTCACCAGCGGGAGAGCTGATTCCGGCAACTGGCATATGATCCGCCTCGAGGCCCGTACCCCGCGTTACCAGGTGCGGCATCATGCGGCTGTGCCGAGGGCTGACATTTCTTGGCGCCGCTTGAACTGGCGGGAATTAGAGCAAGGTCCAGCTGGCCGTTGGCGGTGGCCCTTAGCAAGCGACAGCCGTTTTAGCATGTCAGCCGTGCGTCTGGATAATAATGTCCGGCATGCAGACTTGTTATTGGTGCCCCACATGGAGAGATTGTCGCGTGGCACACTTTCGGGCTGCACAGGACCGTTAACGGTGATCTGGTGGGGGGGAAGACGGCTGGTAGCGAAATTGAGGCACAAGAACGTAGAACGAATTGCATGAATTGTGCTTCAATGGCTTTGGCTTTGGCTTTGGCTTTGGCTTGTGGTTGTCATGTGATTCAACTATGGCGCTACCGCCAACTGGCACGCAGCCGCATGAGCTGTGCATTTGAGCCAATTAGGGATGGCTCAAGCCATCCCTAGAGAAGCAGGCCGAGGGCTAGGAAGTCGCAGCTAGTGAGTTATGGAACCACGGCAACGGTTGGGGGCAATCACAACGGCAGACCAGGGTCTGGAAGGGGCAGATCGGGTTGCGATCGGCTTTGTTTGTCGGGCCAGGAGGTGGTACCAGGGGGAGCAGATGGCTGGAACAATTGTTTGGCAGGGCAAAGAGTTCTTTGGCAGCAGCTGGGGTAGACTTGGCAACACCGCCATAGACTCCTCTTTGATCACGCCTTGCGGCTACCAGGAGCTTGCTTAATCACTAGGGCTGACTAGTCACTGAGCTGACCAGTCACCAACCTCTCCAGGCGCCATGCGTGAGGACCCTGGATCCCGAACCAGTTTCAGGGGTAAGCGAGTGGGCGTTTCAACACAGGCCAGCCAGGTGCAGCAACTGCCATGACGGGCAGCCTTTGATTTTGGGAGTTGTCTTGCAACAGCACATCCCCTGTGCCTGGGTTCATGCTGCTTCGTATTGTCTCAGCGGTGTCCTTCGCGGGCCCCTCCCCCCACTACCCCTCCAAGTGCCTTCCCGCCCTGGGACAGACGCTGCATGCCATTGTCTGCAAGCGGAAGGTGGTCCCTTGACGCTAAGGGCCAGCTGTGCGTTGGGAGCAAGGCGAGATGGGCTAGGTAACAGGGGTGGTGAGATGAAGTGGAAGCGGCAGCTGCAGAAGCGCGTGTCTTGACGCGTGTATTGCCGCGTAGATGATGGCGTGCAGGGTGGGGAGTAGAGAAAAGTTTGAGAAATGTTGGTAGTGTTGGAAACTTCTGGCAGACTGGTTTTTGATGGACCCTTGCCTGGCGGGCAGGCGGCGACAGCCCTCCTCAGGCCCTTCCAGCGCTTGGCGGCTCCAGGCGGCAGCCAGACGCACAAGCACGCACTAGCACCGAGCCGGGGTTCCTGTTGCCTCGCGTCCGGTGGTGCCTGGGGCGTAGCCACCAGGTACCGTCCGCAGATGTCAATTAGCCAGTCTACTCAGTTTCTTGGCCTTTCAATTCACCTCCCCTTTCCCTCCCCCGCTCACCTTTTCCTCCTCCCGTTCCTTCTCCCACACCTCTCCTCTTCCGCATCCCCCTCCCACCCCCCTGCCCCGCCCTCCCTGCAACCCGCAGCTAACGGCCCCACCCTCTTGCCGCTTTGGACACTGGCATTGGTTTCAGGTCTGGAATTTACTTTTTGGGCGCCCAAAACTAGAGGCCTCCAGGACAAACCCACCAGGCAGCCTGCCGCCCGTTCTCAAGCACATACACGTGAGTCCCGCACCCTCCCCTACCACCTTCCCAAGGGCCTGTTCCCAGCCTGGGTATCTGCCGCCTGCCGCCCACCTCAACACCCACCTTGATTTTGTTTGCTTCACTTGTCCACCTCCAACACCCGCGAACCGCAAAACTGCCCTCGTGGCTTCACCTCAATCTAGCGCAGCTAGCAGTTTCGGACAAGTCCAGACCATTCCAAAACTATTCCAGGCTATCAGGCTATTTCACTGGGCTCCCACCAGCTATTCCCTTTGCCCCCCATTGTATAACCCAACCCCTTCAAAATCTCCGTCCAAAACACCTCCAAAATTCCGCGCCCACGACAAATGGGCCCACCAGGTATCAAGCGGCCCGTGCGGTCCTTGGAGCCCAGCCGCTTTGACTTTCTCAAAAACGCCAACGCGCCGGTAGCCGAGGTGCCGCGGCCCAAACCACAAAACCGGGTCATTCGTCGCGTCTCTCTCACCGACTGGACAAAAAATTCAGACGAGTTTGGCTCGCTACCGTCGGGCGACTCCAACGGCTCGCTGCGCTCGGCGCTGAGTGACTCGTCGTCGACAACTGCAGCGGGCCAAGCCGACCGCCGCGTCTTTAGCGAATCAGCGGCATCCTCCCCCACCCGTGGCTTTGGCTCACCGGCCCAGCGCAGGGCACCTCACAATGGTGCAGCCAGCCCGCTGACCCCGCGGCGCGCTACTGCTGACGGCTCGTTATCGCCTTCCTCTGCCAGGGCCGCTGCTTACCAGCGTCACGCACGCCTTGAGCTGCAGCTCGACCTGTCGCCTGCGTCTCGCAGCACCGCACCATCGCAGATTCCCCGCCGCTCGCCAAGCGTGCGCTCGCTGCGCAGCCACTACTCGCTGGCGTCCGATTCGGACGCCACTGGGCAGCAGAGCCCGCCGCCGCCGGCGCGCCGCCTGCTGGATGCCGAATTCGGCGCCGCGCTGCCGGAGCGCCGCGAGCTCCGCGACCACATACAATACGAGGAGCACCACGATTTGTTGCCCCGCAACTCGTCCCGCGACTCGTCCCGCAGCACTCCTGCACGCGCCCCGTCGCCTGCCGCCAGTAATATAAGCAGCTCTTTCTCCCGCGACTCGCTGCCACAGCCATCGCCCCAACTTCAACTAGCCACCCCGCCTGAGGAAGACGATACTGCCGCTGCAATGCCGCCACAGCAACAGCTATCGGCCACCGCAGCCCAAGACGCATACAACTCTCCAGACACGTCTCTGCAGCAGATCCACGAAAAGCAACAACAGCTGCACAGACAGCAGCAGGAGCTGCTCGAGCTTCAACAACAGCAGGAGCAGGTGCGCGCTCAGCTGCTTCTCCACAAGAACGAGTCCCACCAGCAACAGCACCTCCTGCAGCAGTTCCAGCAACCTGTCGAGCGCTCGCAGTACTACAAGATGCGCAAACTCAAAAGCAAGCAGGCAAACCAGCTGCAGCAGCCTATTCGTCTTAATCAGGAAATGTATGAGTCCGAGTCGTCGGCCTCGTCTTCCGCCAGCTTGGCAGATCAGCTTGCCCAGCAGCAGCCGGCCAAAGGCAGCTATCTCGACGAGGCGCCTCCAGAGCTGAGGCAGCGCGTGCTGCCCGACCAAACCAGCGAGAGTTTTGGCCAAGATGCCATCTCCCCAATCCTTGAGCCAGTATCTCCTGCCTCCCCGTCCCAGCGACGCCCCAGCACATCCCTGCCCCACTCAATGTCCTCGCGTACACTCTCATCGCGGCGATCCACCTCAAAGTTCATGAGCAAGCCGCTGCATAATCACGTGCTGACAGCAGTCAACACTAATACGGGCGACAAGGTGCGATCCGAGCAGGACGGTCCAGCCATGCGCCGGAGCCAGCGCACGCCAGACCTGCGCGGCTCTTGTCCGGGCTCTCCTGGTGGTGCTGTCTCAACCCGCAGCCGCACTTCCTCGTCTTCGCAAGCGGCTGCTACGCCAGTGCAGCAGCCTCGCTCAGAAGCGCCGGAGCCCCCGCTACGCACATCTTCGCGCCGAGCGTCGTCTGCCTCGCTGTCCTCACTGTCGCGCTCCCCGCGTTCCCCGCGTTCCCCACGCTCCCCACGCTCTCTTAGATCCCACCACTCCCACGCGTCAATCGCCTCCCGCAAGTCGTCCCTCTCAAACGACAAGCACCCCGCTGCTGCGGCAGCGGCAGCTGCAGCCATGGCCCCATCTTCCCCCACAGAGGCGCCCAGAAGCCCACGCTCTTCCAAAAAAGCAACCGCAATCAACGCCCTTTCCAAACAGCTGCCCCCGCTTCCAACACTGCCAAAACCGGGCGCCAAATCCCTGCAAACCCCGGCCCCGCTTCTCATTACCCCGCTCCCCAAACGCACCTCCATCCCGGTCTCAGTCAACCGCCTCCGCAAGGGCGAGCACAGAGTCACAGCCAGTTCTGCTACTATTGACAAGATTTACCTCGAGTCAACTTCCGGTGATTTGGTTCCGCCGTCGCCCATCAGCGAGCTCATGCCGTCGGCTGACATTGTCGAGGACGAGCCGCACGATCTCCCAGAAATGCCCGACATTCCCGACCAGTCGGACCGTATGGGTAGCCACCGTGGCAGCAGTGCGTCTTCTGCATTTGCAGAGCGCATTCCTGGCGCCTTTTTTCCGCGTGACATTTCCGACAGCTCCGTCGCCCACTCTGGCAGATCCACGCCGGCAACGCGCGGTGCTGACATGACACCGCAGTTCACTCTACCGCTCACCCGCCACACACCGTCCCTCTCGCAGTCCACCACGACTACCCAGTACATTTCAGCCAACGCCTCGCCCTCCTATGAAGGACTCGACCATTCTGATGTTTCGCCGACGCGACAGCTGAGCGAGGATCTTGACAGTGACATTCTTGCGCAGTCCCTGACAAACTCCCAGGAGTTGTTGGTCGAGCCTTTTTCCGAGGCTCCCGCGTCTCCTGGCGATGCTTCTAGTGACCGCCGTGTCTCAGTGCACGTGCCGGACGTTATGCACGAGGTTATTCCCGAGGTCAGCCCCGAGACAAGCCCCATGGTGACTCGTGAGGAGGATTCCGAACAGGAGCATAACATTGTCGCCAACGACACTGTAGGCACCCTAGTAGAGGCTCCAGGCTCGTTGGATGATACCGATGCCGGCAGCTCGGAATCATCTCAGAATGTTATTGGATCAGACGATCAGCAAATCGATCAAACACCAGCACCCGCTCCATCCAATCTTGCTGAAGACTTTGAGGACCCTGCCGCAGTTTCCAAGCCTGCCTTCGACAGGTCCCAGGAAGACTCAGAGCGCGGGTTCAAGCAGACCTCGCTCACCTCGGTTATTTCCTTGTCCAAGAGCCGTTCTCCCCGCTCCTCCGTCTCTAGCACCTTTTCTATCGACAACTCTCACAAGCACTCAAGTAACTCGGCCTATTCTTCTTACTCCAGTGGCTCAGCCTATGTCAACAAAATGCGTGAAAGTGTCATGGTGCATCACAGGCCTCAGAGTCCACCCAGCGATGCTGCGCTCAAGCGTCTCAGCAACATATCTAACGTGGACCCTGAAGTGGAACGGGAAAAGAAGCTCAAGACCAAGTTCAATTTGATTCGAGAGCTGGTGTCTAGTGAGGAGGCTTTCGCTGCGGATATTGCGGTCATTGTAAATGTTTACAAGCGACGCATGGTTCAGGACCCAATCAATGCCTTTGTGCCGGACATGGACATGTACCTTTTGTTTGGCAACATCGAGCAACTTTTGCTGCTTTCTCGTGAGTTTTTGGACGCTCTTCGCCACAGCATTCCCGCCTATGTTTTTGAGGCTGATCTCTCGGGTTCTTCCCCAATTGACGATATAGAGACAAATGTTGGCGAGGTTGCCTTATCCTATATTTACCGCATGGAGAAGGTTTTCCGCCAGTACTGCGTTGATAACAAGCGCCAGATGGACACCTTCACCCGTTTCAATGCTCTAGCTGGTCCAACCCTGGATAGGTTCCTCAAAGACTGTGTTGAGCAAACCCGCGGACTTACCACGGCTTGGACACTTGATTCGTTGCTCATCAAGCCAGTGCAGCGACTCCTCAAGTATCCACTACTACTCAGTTCCATGGTGCGTGCAACTTCTCCAGATAGTTCTGATTATGAATCTTTGGTCGCCGCATCGCGCGCCTTTGATGAGTGTGCTGAGCGTATCAACGACTCTAATCAGGCTGTGCGCACCGATGCAGAGGGTGATAGAATGGTCCCCCCGCCAGGTTACAATGCCATGATGATGGAATTGCGCAACGATCCTAATTGCGACACTGAACTTAATGCCTTGCTGAAGGAGTTCCACGATCGACGTGCTCATGTTCGCACAATCATCAATGGGATCCGAGAGCAGACGTCTTGCATTTCCAATCACTTTGACTCGAATGGCAGACTAGCCAGAACGTGGTTGTCGTGTGCCATGTCTGCGTTCGCTGAGGAAGAGGAAGCCACTGCAACGGAGACCTCCAAAACTTTCAAGCGCTACAAACATTACGCTCTCTTCAGTGCTCCATTCACATCAAGCTCGTCAACCAAAATGTCAACATCATACCTGACGTCAAGGGTGGAGGCAGAAGTTATCTGCCTGCTCGAGAAGTTATGCAACACATTTGATTCTACAAGCATTGTCATTCAGGAGCGCTTGAGATATCACTCCAGCTATGCTAAATATGTCAGAACTAAACCCGAGAGGAAGTCGTCCGAGCCAGGCAATACTTTGGAAGCCGCCACCAAGCAGCAGGCAGACTTGTTTCTGAAATATCACTTCTCACTGAAAAGAGGACTGCCCATGTTTTTTGAGCAGTCCAAAACTGTTTGTGACTTGTGTTTTGGCAAGTTCCTTCACATTGAAAAGGAGTGGTTCCGAATTGCAGCAGACTCTCTTGCCAACGTCTTCAATCTACGTGTCAACGATATTAAGGACATTGTGTTTCAAGACGGCCGTGAAGTTGACCCCATCGTTGAGAAGTTTTCTCAAAGGCGCGGCAAGTCTGAAGTCGAGGCGAAGTTCCAGCGCCTCGGCATCTGCCGCTCAAAGTCTCCGACTGACTCAATCTACAGCGACTTTGATGACGACGACGACATTTTCAAGGAAATGACATTTACTGTGGGTTCTTTTAATTCTGCCCAACATGATGCGGACGACGCCCACGACTTTAATGTCCGGCGAAAGTCGAGTCTGCTGAGTTTATCAAACTGGCAAAAGATCAAGAAACGGTCGTCCACCGTGGAGGTTGCAAGGCAGTAGTAGAATTAGTATTTATTGAGATTATTTATTTTTGTCTGTTTTGATGAGGTTACAGGAATACATTTATTTGAAACACGTTCATCAATTAAGCTCTCGAGCTTAAGTTTTACTGCCAGGGGTCGTCGACCTGCACCGTACCTGACTCCTCCACTCGAAGCTCAGCGAAGATTTCCCCACCAACCGTTTCTTCTGCAAGCAGAAACCGCCCAGTTAATTTTTTGGCCTCTGATTATTTGCTTGAGCGCTTTAGTGGAAGCTGCAGTGCAGCATGCACAGGAGATCGAGGTGGAAATTATTACAGTGTGCGAAGACTGGGGATGGCAATATTGGAACGAGAGCTTGGCCAGGGCGTTTGGTTCTCCTGATAATCAGGGCTGCTCGCTGTGCAGGGAAATATTATCAAAGAGCGCCAAAGGGATCATCATGTGGAACATGCTTATTTGCTCAAAAGAGGCAACTCATCGGCTTGGCCGCACTAATGCTTTTAAGGTTTTAAAGCGCAAATCTAGTTAACAGGGACCTGACATTCAAGGACAAAAGACAACAGCATTGCACGAGTCTACAGCGATCCATTTTTTTTCCCATTAAATATCGGTTGTGCGAATTTGTTGGCTTTTTCAGGCGGCTCGCTATGCAGTGACACTGTGGACCCTGGCGCATTTCCCCCCGCCTTGTCGGCTGCTGCACCTATGCTGGCGTGATAATCGCGGATCTGCAAACAGATAAGTTTTTATGGAAGTTCTATATTATACCGCTCTGGGAACGTTGCATAGTAGTGGTTCTTGAATCTTTTGCGACTTGACTAATGTGAATCATCTTGTAGGCGTTCTATTTCTCGTGCACAGTGCCCACAACCTTGCATAGAAATGCTAGACAGAGCTAAGGCGAACTCAGTTACCGGTGGACAAGATATGAAAAGAGACAGAAAATAAACCCGCAAAAACCAGAAAATAGAGGAATACTAAATAAAATGAACTACGCGAACTGATAAACTGGCTATCCCCGCTCCTTGCTCTTCAGACCCCTTTGCGGCTAGAACATACGGATGGGAAATTGGAAAAAAATTGAAAAAAAGCGCTTTAAAAAATAGTATTGAGACATTTTCATCAGGTAGACTAATAGAAATGATTTTTTTCTGCTGATTGAGCAAATTTGAAAATGACACTTTTTACATTGTCAGAGTATATTGCTAAAAGTGGGCATTTGAACACAGAGAGCGGCGTGGCGCAGTGGCTAGCGCGTAGGGCTCATAACCCTAATGTCCCTGGATCGAGACCAGGCGCTGCTATATTTTTTGGCTTCTTGCTAGGGAGATAGTGTTGGAAGAGAAAAGAAACTTTTATTTCTCGGAAAATGACACAAGCCCGTATTATATGTAATTTTGCAGAGCGAAATGCTCTACTCGATAGCCTCAACTGTCCAATACTTGATGCAAGACAATTTGGCAGGATTATATTACCTCTATTAAAATGACTTAATTCTGTATAATTTATAAGCAAAAGCATGGGTATATCCCAACAAACCATACTTTCAACCAATAAGCGGCGTGGCGCAGTGGCTAGCGCGTAGGGCTCATAACCCTAATGTCCCTGGATCGAGACCAGGCGCTGCTATTTTTTTCATTTGGTGACTGGTGTCGGGCTAGAAATAACGGCTGGGCTGCAGGTTCCGGACTGGAGCTCAGTGCATTGACGACCGTAAATGCTATTTTTGAATTTATGATAAAATAGTCTACTTAGATTTTTCATTACCGTACTTGGCAAAGAACTGGATGTCCATGCGAGAGGAATCTTTTGGCACACTCTCGATGCCACTCTTCAACTTTTCGACTTTGCCGAGCTCTTCTTCGGCGTCCTTGACAAGGTCGAGATCTCCATCGCCCTTGGCGCGTAGTCGGGCCTCTCTCAAGAGCTCACTGGCCTTGTCATAGTTGCCGTTATGCATTTCCAGGACGCCAAGAGCATATGTGGAGATGCGCTGAACCTCCGAGATTTGCTGGTACTCTTGATGCCTGTAAGTCGAGGGGACCATACTAACGACCTTTAGAATGAACTTGAGATCGTTTTCGGCATACGCATAGTGGCTTTTAGCGAGGGTGAGGGCGTCGTTGGGGTCGACACCCTCGGGCACGGGGTCCTTTTCTCCCTTGGCGATCTTTTCCAATCTGAGTGAGTGGGCAAGTTCGTAGCGCTCGGCGATCTTATAGCTTATGGCAGCGCAGTTGTAGGCCGACATGAGAAACTCGGCGACGTCGCACTTAGCCTCTGCCTTCCACCGTTTGGTGCAGAGCATTATGTCAAAGGCTCGCGGGATGTCTTCCATGGCGAGGCAGAAACCCGCTAGCATGTCACGGGCCGTGAAGAGGGCGTCGCGGTACGGATACCAGGGAGAAGTTTCCGAGACTGTTTTCTCCTGCTTGTCAAGGGTGAAGTTTATGTCGACTGAGCCGCTGTCGTCACTGGGATTCAGATCGACCTTCTCCTTGTTGTGGGGATTGAGGATGGGCTGTAACTCGGAGCTGTCGCGGGCGAGCTCGTGCTGGGCGAGCAGAATGTGCGGAGTTAGCACCAGTCGGGCCGACTGGGCGCTTCTCTGGCACTCGAGCATGGCCAGGCGCATGGCCACGTGCAGGTCGCGGGCAATGAGCATTTTGCGCCAGCCCTGCGGGACCTGGTTGTGGGTGAGGGCACCGACCAGGGTCAGACCCATTTCGGCATAGATATCAATGGCCTCCTGCTTGAGGCCAAGAGTCTCGTACATTTCAGCAATTTTGATCTGGATTCCAGTGTATTCGTCAGAAGCCGGGTTGATTTCCAGCTCGTCGGCCTTCTGCCAGGCCTCTAAGTAGTACTTGAGAGCCAGCTCGTAGTCTGAGCCGCCATTAATTGATTCGGCCCAAAGGCCTTTGCGCAGCAGATCAGCAACCTCAGGAGGAAAGTTGTGGCTCACATAGAGGGAGAATGCAACGTAGGAAACGACAATGAGGCCAGCAAGGACTGCTGGCAGCACCCAACGGCGTCTTCTGGGTGGCGGTGGGGGCGGGATGGTGTTGAAGCCTCGTTTCAGCGCAGGCTGGATAGGGCGAGATAGGTGGAGGGGAAGGACTGCAGGAAAGGGCCGGGCTGTTGATGGGCGCATGGCCCCAAACGTGGAGGAGCGGCGCAGAGTCTGCCGGGCCAGGCTTTTCAACATGATGCCGTGAAGTTGCCTGAAAGATTTGTGGTTCTGGGAGTTTAGTGGGGGTGCCTGTGGTTTAGTGACTTTGTGACTTACTCTGGTGGGGGAAAGTCTCGAAGTTTAGTGACTGGGTCACTAAATTTAGTGGGAGTGTGTCTCAGCTTAGTCACCAGCTCTAGTGGGTTCTCAGTCTGAATTGAAAAGAACGGAGGCAAAAGCCAAAAATTCCCAGGGCGAAATTGCTTGCCGAAGTGAACTGTGCGTAATCAGGGCTAGGCATTCAAGTTTGCCAGTCCAGCCTAGGGGCCAGTCTCAGCAGGCGAGTCCAGCAGGCGAGCCCAGCCCGTGAGCACTGACTACTGGCAGCCAGCTACTGGCAACTATTGGGCCTGCCAGCTCAGGGCCAGCAAACCTGCGTTGCGCAACGATGGAAGCACTGGTAAGAGAAAGGTACAGGCGAGAATGGCAACTGGCCAATCTGCTCCTGGCTTTGGCTGTTTGCCCAGCCTGTCACCGAACTTTCACGTGAAAGCCACTGTCCCTAGCCATGCATCCCCAAGTGGTCCTAGCGCATGCATGCCGGTCTTGGTTGCTGCTGGGCGACTTTGAAACGCACAGGAGCAATGGCCAGTGCTGCGGGTGCAGAAGAGGCCGGCAATCGTCAGATTGCCGAAGCAAATCAGCCCATGTTTTAGCTGTGCCGTCTAGCGCCGATTGTCTCGCATGGACAGGCGCGGGCAAGGCAGGGATCGCCGGCGGGCCGCTGTCGACAGGTCGCCTGCCCGCACGCTCCAGTCTGGGCTCCCTGCCTGAGCTCCAGAACCCGGGCGGGACTTTTGGGCCAATTGGGTCGCTCCAAGCTCCGATCTGGTCGACCGTGACCCTAGCTGTCTGCTTGTCGTGGCAGTGCGGCAGCGTTTGGGGAGCTGCCCCAGTCAACAAGGCGGTGACATTCGTAGCTGCTGGCGCATAATCGTGCATGTCTTGTAGCGTGTCTAACCGGGCGCCGGCGATACGGGCAGGGGCCGTACCGGACGGGCATAGCCCTGGAGAAGGCTGGTAAACGAAGGGCGCAAGATCCAATTTGTTTTGCTGCCTGTTGTTGCTGTTCGCCGCCCGCCGCCCGCCGCAGTGACCCACCAGGGCGGCAGGCAGCCTCGCGCGTGGAGCGTAACGGCGAGCAGGGCTGAGAGAGGTGGCAGCATTAGCACGCACACTGCGCGGGTTGTGGGGTGTCTGCACGCCAATGCAGCTGCGCCCGGTCAGCTGCCGTGGGCAGAGCCAGTGCGCTGCCATTGGCAAGTGCACTGGCGGCTATCTCTGCACAGCCGTATATGTCGCGAGCGCAGCGAGCACGACAAAGTCTGGGGTAGAGGCCCAGCTGAGCCGGAGGCTGATGCCAGGGAAAATGTGTGTCATAGCATAGCCTGCGAGCGCTAACGGCACTGCGCAGGGGTAGGCGACAATACTTGGATGGCTATAGCCGCCGGTACCCGCGATTCACCAGCGCTGCTGAGTGCCCGTTGCGACAGTCTGCTGGGAAGCTGGCCCGCTGCTGTTCTTTTTTTGCCGTGGCGGAATTATCATGGGCTGACCTTGCGCGCGGCTCATGATCGCAAACTCGCGGGTACCCAGAGGCTCTGTCTCTGTAACCACGCCCGCTCCCGCTCCCGCTCCCGCTCCCGTTAGCCCCAGCTCCTACCAGCTCTGCGCACATCCCAGCCGTTAGTCAGTGCGCGTGCTTGCAGTTGCATGCATGGGAGCCAGCTTGGGTGAGGTCTTGAGCACGCTAGTGGCCTCGAGAATTTCTCCGAAAATGCTGGGAGCGCCGCTCAAAGCGCGGCCCGTATTGAGCGCATTTTTGGCGCGTCGACTTGCCCTCAGGCAGCGATGCGAAGATTTCTTGCCCATTGTGTGGAACTGCGTTCTTCGGGGCTGCCAGTCGGTCTCATCTGCGTTACTACAAGAAGGAAGGTGCGTTGGCGCCCCACTGCTCGCTATGCTCGCAGTGGAGCCGTGGCTGCGGCCGTGAGGAGGTGGCAGGCCTGTTACTAGCGAGCTGGTTTTGCAAGATCAAGTATCAAGGACTCCGTTGCTCTCGTTGAACAACGGCCCTTCTGCCGTGTGCTGCGAGCTGCAGGCTGCGAGCTGTGGTGCCTGTTGCGGCTGCAGTGACCCACCAGCCGTTGGACAATTGCGGTGCTAGTAGCATTTCCACTGGCCCTGGTTACTAGAGTAACTAGTTGGTGTATGCGCTCAGTGACTGGTAACAGGCGACTGGCGCCGCTGCCCAGCCTAAGCCTGCTGGGCACAGCTGTGCATGGCGTGGCATGGAGGCGACAGCCACCATGCTGCCGAACCGCCTGCCACTACCCACCCGTCCGGTACTTTTCACAGCCCCATTCCCGCGGGCCCTCGAAACATGTCTCTGACTAGGTGGCCGGCGTTTCAACCACACTTGAATTTCTCCAGGCCCTGCCCCACCCACGATTCAATATCGCGGGCCAAGAGTGGAGCCGCCTGCGTGGCAGGTTCATTTGCCTGGGGCGCCTGCCTGCCAAACGCATGCGCTGCAACGCTTGCTGAATGCACAGCCAGGGCGGCGACGGCAAGCGGTGGGCGAGGCGTTGGCGGACATCCGACTGGGGCGCTGCCCCTCTTCCGTACCCAGCGCGGGAGAAGCTAAGCCGGCAACTCCGTCCGGGCGGCGCGGTCGCCTGAGGTTGCTTGGGTCTTTTCTTCAAAAGCAAAAGTTGACATGCCAGCGAGAGGCCCAGTGCGCTTGGCTTCTCGCCAACAGCGGTATTCTGCACTGGCTCTCGCTGGGCGGTCGCAATGTTGGACAAAATCGACCGTTTGCATAAGGTGAGACATTGCACCGGGGCAGCGCCAGCACAGCACAGACAGGGCGGAGGGCTGCCAAAAGCGTATATTTTTGAGCCACTGTTGGGCAGCAGCGTGGTGTGCGGGGCGGACATCCGAGGGACCTCAGAAGGAATGGCGGGGATAGCCGCAGGGCAGGCACCCCAGGTATTTGCCGCCGCCTCAGCTCTTGCCTACCGAGGCGCATGTGCACCTCGGGAACGGCAACAGTGCGCTTTCTTGCGCTGTAACGTCGAAAACGCTGTGGTGCGCGACAACAAGGGCTGCGTTTGTGCCCACTCGCTTTGTCACCACACCGGGCCCAGTTTGTCAGGGGCAGGTTCCCTCTTGCCTTAGTGTCAGCATAATGCGGCTTGCATCAGTTTGCAGGTGCAGTTGCAGCACCTTGACTTGGCAGCTGGTGGGTCTTGCTTTTTCTGTCCTTGAAGCATGGTCGTTGGGAGCTGCAGTGCCAGGGTCTGCGCGGGGCGGCACGCGCCCTACCCTGCGGCAATCCCTCAGGTCAGGCACCTGCTGCTTGCAGCAGCGGACACATGTGTCGAGAAGGGGTTTGACGAGGGCCTGAATCGCGGCTTGGTCGATGTACCCACTATAGGGCATTGCTAATAACAACACTCCCAAATAACTCACTTATCCACAACCCTGTCGGATTTATCAGTACCCGCTAACGCTCCCGCTAGTCCTCTCGCCTCCTCCATCACGGGCTAATTATTGGAGACTGCTAGCGGAACCACTAGTGACTACTGTCAAAATATCTAAGGGCACCAAGGATCAATACCGCACAGACACAGGCAAGGCAACCTCTAGACGATCTTTGAAAACTCAGCTAGCGCTCTAGCGCATGTCGGCTCATCTGAAAGCCGGCAGCAGGGGTCGACAATTCAGCACCGTGAGAGAGAGCGCGAGAGCAGGAACCCGGATGGCACTGGGGACCTCTGTATGGCGCCTGACCAGCTAGAGCGGTTAACTATTCCAGTATTTTTCCAGATCGCGGCTCTTGCACCAACCCGCCCTGCAAATCTAACCCCACGCCTTGCCGAGTCCCTCGGCAAGTTCCCGGATCCTGACCTTACGTCATACTGACGGCAGTACCTGAGGATGGACCAGGGTGCCGCCTGCCAAACAGCCGACCTACGGCAGTCATCTGAGTAATAGTAGACACAAGGGCCCACCGCTTCCCAGTCTGGTGGGTCTCGTTTGCAGCATCCCCCCTGAACCACTGCCACGGCTCGTGGGTACCTTCCGTGAGGGCCGCGTCAGACGATGCCCCTGTGCGCGGTCAGTTTTTCGGGATTTTGATCAGTGATGCATCTTGATCTGGCCTCTCACACTGCTACTCGAAGAACCATGCATGGAGGCTCGGCGGTAAGATCGAGATTGAAATCGGCCAGACCTTGACAAGCCCGTGTTTTGCGACTCTGTGTCGTGCTTGCAGGGTTGTACGAGGGGGGGGTTCCGGTATTAGACCTACTCCGGTCCACTCTCGCGGCTAATGCACACAGTGCAATTGGCTCATGTCCAAGAGAGATAGCAGCAGCTTGGTACTGGTACTTCCTTCCGGCATGCTCATGATGCAGCTGAAGAGCACCGCAAATGCCGGGGTGTCTGTCGGATATTGGTAATCCGACTGCGGTCGCTGGAGGAACAGGCAAGGATTGGACGGATGACATGTGCCATAGGGGAATTGCAGAAGAAGGATTCTCAAGAGGCACAGCGCCCGCAGAGCGATGCAAAGCATGTAAGGCAAAACAAACACCGCGGTTGTGCCGGGCCGACGGAACGCCAAAGCAGCGCCCACAAGATTTTTTCTTCAGATATAAGCCAGAATCACGAGCCACAAAAATTTCAGGATTCGTAGTAGCGAGAAGTGATTTGAGACTATTTAGACAAGCAACAGGTCACGGCCAGGACTGGCAGCTTACCGCTGAGCTCTAGACTGGGTGCTGCGAGCTCGGCTTTCCGTTGGCTGTCCGCTGTACAACTCGGCCAAGCAGCGCTGCACCATGACGATTGGACAGCCTGGAATTGCGTCCAGGCTTTGTTTTTCTCTGCTGTCGAGTGTGCTGAGAGCCCTGCTTTTCGCCCGGTGCCCGCGCTTGCACTTGCTTTTTCCACAATTTTGGCACAGGAAAATTGCTTTTTGTCTTTGGCGCACCGGGGCTGATACGCTGGCCCGACGTTAGAGTTTGACAGCTACCCCTCCCTGGCCCCTCCAGCCGTGCCCTGGCTGGGGGCGGGCCAGCGTATGTCGGCAGTTTTTGGCTGTGTTTTGGAGAGGAGATGGGGGTGAGAGCCGTGCACTTGCCTGCGCCCACGTGATACTCGTTCTAGTATCTCTATTGCCTCTAAAAGATAAGCCTGTCAACACTCTCGCGCGAGCGAGCCAAAACCCCCGCCCCCACCCCCAACTAACCGGCCCGGCGAACGCTCTGTGACAGGTTCTGTGGCACACTGGTCCACATGCCTCTCCGGCGACGCAGGTTGATTATACGTCCAAGATGCTTGAGCCGCACATTTCCAGGCGCGCCCTGCCTTTTTCTGGCGCCCATATTTTTTTGCTCTTTTGGACGTGCCATTAGCGCCGTTGGCGGCACTAGAGCTGCTTGCTGGGAAAAAAATCTGCTACAGTAACAGTGCACTGACAGGTTGGTTGGGCGGTGACTTGAGCGGGGATGGTGTTCCCGCTGTAAAGGTTAGTTCGGAGGGTGGGTCATAGCGCAGAGCCAGCGGGTAGAAAGCTTTCTGGGCTGCTTGTAATAGGTTTGGGAGAGCGCTCACTGGCTAGTAGGCAGTGGCTACCTATGCCTACTGAGAACCTAGTAGAGGCTGGTGGGTGGTATGCGGCGGTGCAGGTGTGCTAGTGGGAGCTGTGTTGCTGCTAGTGGCTCTGACTGTGAGCCTGGCAGTGTGTGGCTCACTGGAGAGATTCGGCAGCAATTGGTCGATCAAGGTAGCAACCAAACGCCAACGGCCGAGAACTCTTGCCGGGACCCTGAGCGTCTGCCAAAAATAGTCTCCGGAAAATGGGTCGTGCTCCGCCGCCGCCTGGCACTTTGTAGTCTTTGTCCCGGCCATCATTGCCATGTGTGCCCTCTAGACCGCCGCTCATCGCGACGCCGTTTTAGCTTGGCGCTTTGCACCTTGCTCAACCTTGTGCACCTGTTTTGCTCATTGCTTTTTGCAACAGTATTGATGCGAGAGGTACCATATTGCTGCATGTTGCTTTTTCTCTGCTCCTGCGTACCACTGAACTTTTTGGCGGAAAAAGCAAGCACAAACACTGCCTGGCACATAGCCATAGGTCTCACCAGCGCCAGCTAAGCCTGGAGTATAAAAGCCGCGGGGTATCCAGTGCTGCCACGAGCCTTGCGTTTGTAACTAAAGTACGGATATACCGCCCGGGTTCTACGCCACAATTTGCAAGTGGCCTCTTGTATTCCACTCCATTTAAATCACACCCCATTGCAGGCAGTCCCCTGTTTCCCGTTCTCCGCTGCCCCCCGTTCACCATATCCTGGGTCAAAGCAGCAGCAACCACTGAGGCTTCTCTTTGCTCGCTCACCAGCCCGAACATCTCGCCCCCTACGGAGGCTGCGTTTCTGGTTTCCCGCTAGCCCCGGCCAGCAGACCGCCCACTAGCTGCGCCCCCACCGCCAAGTTGGCGACATTTTTTGCATCCCTGTTTGGACTGATACAGAGGAGCGCTGCTGCCATCCACCGCGCTCCGCTGCCGCCATCCACTGTGCGCTGACACCGGTACTGCAGAAAACGCACCTGCCCTTGGCCTTTTCCAGAACGGGCAACTCTCCGCACGTCGACGATCTGCCAGCACGCAGTCGCTTCTGCCGGCCAGACGATAACTCCGGGGCTCCCAGCCCTGTCTGTGTGGCCCACTCATGGCGAAGCTTCAAACCCCGACATACAACAAGTCGAAGCACCCGATAGAAACATGGCAGGCGTGGTACCAGCAAAACATTGACATTATCCAGGGCCAGCTGCGGCAACAGGACCGCTATACGCAGCATCACCAGCACAAGCCGGCCGACTTTGACGTGCGAGTGCCGGCTCCCTATGAGTACACCGACTCGCTCAACCAGCGACAGCTGTGGGAGCCGTTTCTGACCGGCAGCGAGCGCAAGGAGTTTGACTCGCAACTGCGGCAGTTCATGTCAGAGAACCGCACCACCATGATGCGGCTACGGCCGCCGCCGCAGCAGCCCGGCGGCGCAGGAGCTTCCTCTGTCGTGCCCAAGTGAGCTGCTTGCTAGAGCAGTGCTTCTGGCCGAGAAAACATACCGCAAAATTGCACCACAAGTGCACACATTAGGACGCGCACATGCGCGTCCCAGAGAGCCAAGTAATGAGACCTTGCATGGACCCTGAATTGCATGGGTCTGCTCGGTCTGCCTCGCTGGGCTGCCGCTGCCACTGCAAGAGCTGCTCGGCAGCTCTTGCCGCCAATCTCCAAACAGCGCGAATCTGTTTACCAGAAAGCTAGTACGCCCCGCTCTTCCGCCGGTGGCTGCCGCCTTTGCATGTATTTTTAATCTGTTGGGCCTCGGCCAGCAAAAGTTAATGATTCAGTAATGTCAAACCAAGTGGGCCTCCACGCCCGAGGCATTTGCCCGATTGCGAGTCCCAGTGAGCCCTGTGCACCCGGTGCAGGAATGGGGACGCTCCAGGTGCGAGCCAGCTGCCGGCTGGTTCGGCCCGTGGAGGTCATCTGCTCCTTCCATTGAACCACTGTGGTCTGTCTCGCTAAACATACCGCGTCGCTCTAACCGGTGACGTTGCACGCCCGCACTGTTTACCGCTCCACGCAAAACAGGGCCAGGCGATGATCGCCTGCAGCGTGGGTGCCCAGATAGGAATGGCGGACCGTATCCCGCTTTGCCAAATCGCTGTCCCCCATTGTCTCCACCAGCGCCGCAACAATGCGGGATCGGGACAAAGCGTGCACGCGCTTGTCGGGCAGGGCGCTCTCCCGGAAGCAGCGAGCCCTCGGCTCGCTCGCCATATCCTCACGTCCAGCCCACGCCCCCAGAGGAGGGCGGTTGAGGTACTGGGACTAGCAGGGCGGGTGGGGCTGGCAGCTTCGAGCAGTTCGCTAGCACCTGGAAGGTATTTTTTCACATTCACAGGTGCCTGGCAAACCCCCAAATTCTGGCAGGTTCTCATTATCTCCATTCCCTGGCGATGCTCGCTGGTGTTCTGCTTCTGAACGTAGCGCGCGTCACAATGGGAGCAGACTAGCCCTCTCTGATACTGCGCCAGATTGTTGGTTACGGCTGCCCTGGAACTCACCGGGCTGAAGTGGCCATCCCTACCACTGACATTCTTGTGGTCACTGGCGTTCCTGCCTCTATGCCGCTGGCAATTGCCGCTCTAACTGTCTGGCAACTGCCTGCCAGGCCATGGCCACTGGTGGCGTTGGCCCATCCCAGCGCAGCAAGCCCCACTACGCTAACCAAAAACGCAACGCGCCTGCCCGCCTCGCATCCCCAGCAACGGCTTTGGCGCACGTCTCAACGTCCAATCGGCATGCCAACGCTCCTCGGCCCTGCCAATCTTGTGCCTCAACGAAAAAATGCTTCCGTGAGAATAGTTTTGATACATAGCTGGCCTGCCTTCCCCTGCCCCTGCTGTGCTTTGCTGTGCCCTGCCTCCTGCGCCCTGGCCACCTGATGCACAATGCGCTGAGACAACCCGCCCTCATAATGTCTCAAGCTGTCTGAAAATGTCTTAGACAGCCGATGCCCGTAGCTGAGATAGAACAGCCGCATCCGCAGGCACAGCAGGCGGGCTTGAGAGGGGCAGGGCCAACTGTGTGTCGCCAGACTGGCGGGCATAGGGACGTGCCGCGAAAAAAAATAAGTAAAAATACGGGTCGGCTTGCAGTGGCTGGCTGATGCGGCCACCGCCGGACTCCGTTGGCGGAGAGCTTTCCTTTGTAAGTGACGCCAAGTAATCGCGCAACGGCGGTGGCTCACAGCCCAGTCACGTGCACGCGCACCTTTGCCCCGAATTTGCGCCTGCGGCCGGTTCTGGCTCAGGTTCATGCGAGCTCCGGTCGGGCTCCTTCCAGGTACTCTACAGCACCCTTGCGGCATCCTCGGGAAAGCTACCGAGACGCCTAGCCAAGCCTTTCCAGCCACGAGTCTCCCAGCCAAGAGTCTCCAGTCAAAACTCCCCAGCCAAGACTCCATGAAAAAGTCCGACATTCTCCGCCCCCGCCGAGCCCACTCCGGCCTGTCTTCTCTGCAAGGGCCTGCTGGGACCAGAGGCCCCTCTCCCTTGCACGCCCGACGACGTAAATTGGCGCAAATTGTCACTGGGCGCCAGCGCTTCTAAGGCGCACCATTGCACGTTGCCCCAACATAAGCTGCCAGTTCTGTCCATGCTCTGTATTATGCCCCTCAGCAATAATCACCCTGCACGCGCAATTAAATCTGCTTGCCCCCGCTGGCACGGCACCACCACCACCGGTGTGGCCGTCCCCACCCTCCCCCGCGCTCAGACACTCGCTGGGCCTTCCCGTATACGGTCAGGAAAATGCACTCCCCACCCCTTGTTCCATAGGCAGGTCCAGCACATGTTGAAGCCACTGCTGGCTTCGGCGCATGTCCGTCAAATATTATTATTGGCGGAGAATCCCTGTCTGCCGTTGACCGCGCGTTCAAGGCGGCCGCGGCGTCCAGCGGCCGCCAGCTGTTTAGGCCAATCAGGGCAATATTTTGACATGCCTTGCGCCCACCTGCACTGTCGCCGCCGTGTCGTGACCGGACAAGGCAGGGCACTTGAGACTGAGGACAACTAATAGCTCTCCACAGATTACTAAGTCGAGGCTTTTTGTGCCAAGCTGTACCCACAGCAGTGGCCTTGTAGTAGGTTTCGGACATGTCCGAATTGCTGGACCTGCACAATGCGTGCTCCAAATTAATTGCCCCACCCTGCTCAAAAGTAATTTCAGATAATGTTCTCTGTGAAGAATGCTTGGAAAATGTGTTCGTGCAGCTATTTTGTGGCCCTGAGTGCGTCTCCAGGTGCGTCTTTGTACGGCTGATTTGAGTGGCTTGAGGCAGAGAAAGCGATGCATTGGATTGCAGCGGAGATGCAATCCCATACAGATTATGATCTCTGTCTCTCTCCGACCGAAAACTATAGATGCTCCATGAACAACCTTTCCAGCTCAACTGGCCATTTGCTCCAATCTCTGCTCTGTCTCGCACTCGGTCGCTCTATGCTCTTTAACTTGGCTTCCAGCTTCCACTGGACTTTCCTCTTTGGGCCATCGCTAGATGCGGCATGCCAATGCATGTGGAGAGCCACAGCTACGAGTCCTGCCAGGTTCAGGCTGCGGCTTCGGAGCACAAATACCCTGCTGACGCACGGCCGTTGAAATGCAAGGCCGTGCCCTGTAAAAACACATGCGGCGAAGCCCCACGGCTGCATGCTCCCCGACCACCCTCGTCTGCGCCGGCCTGTGCTAGTAGCATCGAGAATCTACCGCGGCCCCACGTGCGTATACGGCTGTGCATATGTGCTAAGAGGAGCCCAGCATGTCGCACCAGCGCCTGGGGCAATGCAACTTGTGTGGCAGGACCCCTGGCCATGGGTGTTGTGTTACAGGGGTGCTGCCGGGAGAAAGACCAGCGGCTTTGAGCCGCAGAGCTTCTCGAATACCATGGCTAATTGGGCAGCCCTGTTGAGAGAGGCGCAGCTGCTTCCAGAATGCTGTGACGAATACCGGGAGATGCTAACTGAGTCCCATTGACGCCAAATTGACCGGTAGAATGGGTTGTGAACCGAACCCAGCGCCAGGTTCGAGTTCACCAACGCTTTACCAAACACCACTACCAGCTCGGCGTGGCGTTCCGTGGCCCGTCGCTGTCACAGCTGAAAATGCCTCAAAAATGGTTGGAGAAGCAATTGGCTAGTCAACTTCACAGCGGCTATTGCCTCACTAGCCATCACGCAACTTGTCAACGCCAGCGCTATTAACGAATAATAATAAAAATCATTTATAAATCTTACAGAATTTACATATGTGGGCTTAGGACAACCGGGTGTCGCTACCCTTAAATAGCGTTGCCAGCAACAGCGAAAAGCGCAACAGCCAAAGCGCCAAGAACGGAACCCCTGCCGAGCGAGAGTTGGGCAGCTCCGGCCGAGCTAGAGGCAGTGCTTGCGGCTCCCGACGAGGCTCCCGACGAGGCTGCCGACGAAGCTCCCGAGGAGACTCTAGCGGAGGTGGCCAGCGAGGAGGCGCCTGACGAAGCAACGGCTACCGACGAACCGGCGGCCGAGCCAGAGGCAGTAGAAAGGGCGCCAGACAGTGCTGCAGAGGCACCGCTGGTGATGGCCGCAGACACACCCGAGGCGGCAGAGGCAGTCGCAACCGAAGCGGCGGAGCCAGCAGCGGTGGACACATCGCCAGCCCCAGAAATGGCAGCAGAGGTGGCTGTGTCAATGGCGCCAGAGACAGCTTCAGAGGCTGTGGCAATGGCGCCAGAGACAGCGTCAGAGGCTGTGGCAGCGGCCGAACCAACGGCCGAGTCAACAACCGAAACAGCTGTAGCTGCAGCAGCGGAGGCAGCAGAAGCGGCAGCGAGGCCAGCGGCCGTGGTGGTAGGGGCAACAGCAGTGTCTGTCAGCAGGTCACCCGAAGCAGCGGCTAGATAGCCGGTGTAGGTTTCAGAAGGAGCCAGAATCTCAGAGTAGGTCGACATTTTTCAGTGAGTGCAGTTCGTGGGTGAAATAAATAGAGGGTCTGGCTAGGGGGGCAGCAGAATGCAAAAACTTTTTGGTGAAGTTGGTTAAAATCGAGGGGGAAGTGAGGTTTTCTCTGTGGGAGCAGATAGACCAGCGGTTGAAGTGTGTGGTGTGTGATGTGTGATGTAGTCGAAAAAAGGGTGCGAAAGCGCGCAGATTTATAGCCCACTTCCTCAGGTGGAGCCCTGTACCGAATCGAGGGCTATCTGCACTGTGACGTTGTGCGGTGTAAGGGACAGGCCAGGTACACTAGCCTCTGGCGGGGCCCCTGTAGGCGTTTGGGCACGCGAATGCAGGCCACAGAGTCGGGGCGGTTGGGCAGCCCCTGTCCCAGAAAACCCAAGAATGAGCTCTTTTCCGCTGGAACAGGTATAATCACGCCACATGGGGGTTGATCAGCGGTAGAAAACCACGGTGGCTTGGCTAGGGCTGTGTTGATTTTCTGCCAATCTTGCGGTGATCTGTTGCTGCGCGTGCTCGGCCCTCCTGCGGTGTTGTGTCTGGACCAACCCCGTGCCCCCACTTTAGTGCGGTGGGCAGAAAATCGTTTCCCAACTCGGCAGGCTTGTGCCTGGATATATGCATGCCAAGCTTAGGGTTGCCAGTGCGACGAGATCGCTTGGCGCAAATTAGCGGCAGTGCACCAGCACGTAGCCGCGGTGCCGAGTGCTATTTTGAGCACACGTGAAGCTGAGCTCTGGCAGAGTACGAGACAATCTCTTTCCCACGCTTTTCTGGGCCGTCCCACCATCTCTTTGCGACGGGGGACCCGCAACGCAGCCGTCTGCCAGACATGCGCCGTTCGGCTCGGGTCGGGGGTGGCAGTCCCCTCTTTCGGGACGCCCTCCGTAATGTGCCTTGCCTTAGCCTCCACAGCTGAATCCGCGCAGACCGCTGTCCCAGCATCCCCCCACGGATCCCCACGGCACCCCACCCCTCACTGCCAGCATAGTGCCCCAACTTCTTTTAGCCCCTGCCATCGATGATTAGTTCTCCGCAGCGCCGATCAGGGGCTGCCCCTGAATCTAAGCTTGCTGCGTCCAGGGTCGGAAGCTAGTGGGCTAGTCCTGGCTAGGTCTGTCGGGAGCGGTATGCCGACCCTTTCTAATCAGTAGTACTTGATCATCAGCGCAGCCCAGTAGCACAATCAGAAGCGAACCCACTAGCTCACCCGGCTCCGCCATCTACCCCCCGCACGAGGCGCGTTCTGCGCCACAGATGCAACGCAGGCACATCAGATGTGACGTCCCGGCAGCATTACACCGGTAGCATTCCAGCCACTGACGATCCTAGCGCGGCGTGAAACTCCGCCTCGGGGCAGTGCAGGCAATATGGCACTTCTTTTGGAAACCAGTATACAGCATGATTTGCGGTTGCTAATACAACTGATCTGCGAGCACAGCATGATCCCGCCACAATTCTAGAAGAATCGCTATCGTCCCGCAAATGGATCTCATTACTGTTACCAAAACGGCTGGTCCCTGGCACGCCAGCCACCCCTCGGCTTCCTCCATGTGGTATAATTAGCAACTGGCTCCATATGCACTTGGCCCCTTACAGTGACGACCAGGCCACTTGCATGCCACTCGTTAGCAGGCTCTGGGGGAATTGGCGGAGCTCCAATTCCAAGCCTAATTACATTGAGGACCAAAAATAGCCATAGATTCTCCAGGTTTCCTGCCCCAGCTATTCCTGTAGAACCACAAACCCCTAGCAACGGGGCCGGGCGCAGCTCTGGCGAGGCATGCCCACGTAAACACAAATATTTGTCACTTGTCACTCTCGGCAATTACTGGCCCTGTGAGTGCTGCCCGAGGTTAGATTAATCAAAGCACGCCGCGCTATAAACATCATCGTCAACAATAGTAAACTTTACTTCACTTGCACAAACTATTGATTCACCGACAGGTCGGAGTTCCAAATCCGTCTACCGCTGGATATAGTCTGAGGGGCCATATTTAGCTGCTGTCAAGTGTCTAAGACAGCATGCCAAACTTCGATAATAGTTCAGTCAAAGGGTGGTAAAGCAGCTGCAAACCTTTTCCAGAGAGGCTTCAACGAAGGATTGGCTTCAAGGTGCTATTGTCGCGTTCGCAAAATCCATCTCGCCTGTTTCCTACTTCTGTGCCAAGTATGGCGGGGCATGCTGGCCGCCATCTCTGGGTCGCAGTGAACTGCCTACATCTAGTGTATCTGACGTCTGAAATGTGGCCCTCTCGTAGCTCTGCATTGGACTGCGAAAAAGTGTATTAGCGCGGGCCATCTTACATCCAGGCCAGCTACTGCGAGCTGCTTTCACATGGCCTCAATTCGCTCTGAATTCATCCGCCAGGCTATGGTGTAGAGGTCTACATTAGTGCTTGAACCCCCATGTTGTGACCTCCCCTACCTTTTGGTGCTGGGCCATGGCTAAGATGTGAAGAAAGTGGTCCTTTGCCTCTACAATTACCTAATTTGGCGGGGGAGATCCAAATTTTAAATTTTGCAGTATTCTGACAGTCGCCTCTCATTAGCTTCCCTCTGAGGCTGCTGCTTAGAGCCGATGTAGTGTCATGCAGCTATCCCTACTGTCAGACCCAGTTATGCAGCGTCCACAGCTACAGGTGCTGCATGCCATGCCATCACCCATAGGAGCTGGAAAGGTTCTATTTGTCTAGTATGAAAAACAAGGGTCTGTGTTGTCAGTGCGGACCAGAACCCCTTGCGGGATAGTAACATTCCCGCGTGCTGCACTTCAAATATGTCTGGATATCCTTGCATACGAAAGTGCATGGGGTGTGGCTCTATGCCTGTCGGCCACGGAAATCCAGAGATGAGTAAAAGAGAGCGTTGCGTTGGCACAATTCACACAATTGACACTGTATTGACACTTGAGCATCTCTTTTCAAAGCAAAAAAAAAAAATTATCGACGTCCATTATCCCCATGCCTCACTGGAAGATGATACACCACAGCCCCCAAGTAGAAACTGACGCCTGCAAGTGAGGGCCTAGACCAGCAGCCCGCCAGACCCTGAGGCTCTCGAGTCTGCAGTTAGCTGTTGCATTCCACGTTATTACAGGATTTCCAATACTGCCATCTCTGTCTAAACTGGTCACTGATCGTTGAAACTGTCATTGCCTCTCGGTCTGGTAAGCCGGACTTTGCAACCCACCAGGAGACTTTGAAAGACAAGCGTCGCAAGGCGTTATGCTGCCACATCGGCTGAAGCGTGCTGTATGGACTATAATCACTGGCAGTTGGGGTCCAATTTGAACGCTTATTTCAGGGTCCTTGCAGTAGTTTGCATAGAGATGGGGTGCTTGCGGCGCATCACACGCCTGGTCCACTTGCAGTAGTCACTGCAGAGTTGAGACAGTTCCATCCAAATACAATCGTCGAGTTTGGGGATAGGCGCTTTCAGTCCGTGCAGTCTGACGGCGCTGTCATGAGGTCAGAATAGAATGCCAATAGCCGTCGTTATGGCGAAAAGCTTGCGCCTCTGCCAGGGTATTTGTAGTACTGAACAGTTCACTGTGCTACTGATAGCTAATAGAACACTGGTCTTTTCAAACTAACTCGCTGTAATACGGCAAAGGGCGAATGTGAGACAGCTTGGTGGACGCCGATCACATAAATGAGTACACATTGACATGAATGAGTGCGATACAAGCGCCAAGGCTTTTAGACTCAACAGGATCACCTTTCACTGCGTTCATAACGTTTCTGTGGGCATTATACGCTTCTTCCTATTTTCTATTCTCTTCAACCCCTCAGCATAGTGAAAGGGTGAGCACATGGCAGATTACACCAAGATCGGGGCGATTCAAGGATGTACTTGAACGCTGCTGACCCGATCAGCTGAAAAGGCTCTACACAGTTGCTTTTGGCGTTGCATTGGCGCAAAAAAGACGACTCTTCTCTTCATGCCCAGCATGGAAAGAGCAAGACTACTGTCATGTACGACTCTTCATTTGTCCGACTGCGTGGGCACTAAGACAGTATCCACCGCTTGGCAGCCAATCGCCGGCAAGTAGTAATAGAAGACGCGGAAAAGCAATGCCTACAGCTGGTAATCCAGACCACAGTATACCAGACCATAGTAGATAGCCAATTTTTTTTTATTCTGGGTTTTCGATAACTGGGTTTTCTAGTCAAGGTCGTTCTCCTCACAAACTTTGACCTTCTTTCCTCCCTGTCGTCGGCAAGGCGGGAGAGCTCCAGGTCGAGGAGACTTGAGGAATAAATCGGCAGACCAGACATCAATTAGCCAGAAAAAAACAATTCAAAACCTTGAGAACATGCTCAATATTTTCATTAAGATACATATAAAACTTTTTTGAACCAGGCAGAGACCAAGTCAATGACAAGGCGCCTAGCGGTATCTCCAGAGAGAAAGAGTGTTGTGTCTCTTCCAAGTCTTTCTTCTGCCAGCGGAGGTGTTGTTGTAAAGGTGACCCTTCTTGATACCACGGAACTTTCTGCCAGCAGCGGTGAGGCCACGGGACTCACGGTGCTTGTGAACAGGGTTGGCAATCCAGTTGATCTTGGGGTCGTTACGGATAGTGAGGTGGAAGGGATCGACAAGAATGACCTCGTAGTACTTGTGGGTAGCATCCTGGTTAACCCAGTAAGAGTTGAGGACACGGAGGTTACCGCAGACCTTGCCAACACGCTCCTCGGCGATGGCACGCGAGTTCTTCTGGAGCTTAAGCTGGTTGATACCGGTGGGCTTACCGTAGTGGATACCCTTGGCGTGCTTCTTGGACTTGTTGTGTCTTCTGACAGCGACAGAGTAGACAACGTAGCCACGCTTGGCCTTGTAACCGAGAGATCTGGCCTTAGCAGGGCGAGAAGGTCTGGTCTTTCTGTGGAGGACGTGCTGCTGACGGAGCTCCCAGCATCTCACACGGAGAAGGAAGCGCATAACATCGCTCTGCTTGTTGCGAGAAATCTCCTGGAGGTATTTGTAGGCACCCATTGTTGATTGACTGTCTGTGAAGAGAACGTTTGTGTGGGTTGATATTTCAGTAGAGGAGTGGGAGCTGAAAATTGTGACTGCTAGGACTGCTAGGGTTTGGGAGGTTTGGAGAGGGGGGAGATGGGAGATATGGGACGGCTGGGGCGAAAAGACAAGCAGCGTGCACAGTGAGGCTGTGCATAGATGTCAGGCATAAGGTGGGACCAAAAAAAAAAAAATTGGTGAGGGCTGGACAGAAAAGATGAGAGGGAGGGCGGCGAGCATGGTGACGTCGGTCACCCGTGGCATTGCGCTAGGCCTATTACTATTTACAGTTTGAGTCAGTTTGTGCTCGGTCAGACTTTATTGATACAAAAAAAAAAACTACTACTAAGTATGTCCCGCCAATCATTGCACCGTTGATCAACAGGGTCACGAAGGACTACCCTCACACGCTGCACCCAAGATCGATGGATTTAGTCTTCTACTCGGTTGTAATTCAATAAGTCCTGGGCAGCGCCGGCAAGGCTCCGCCTCATACGAATACTTTTTCGGCCTGACGGCCCCGAGATGTTATTTTGCGTTAGGCTTGAGAGAAGCAGGGCGGGAGCTTTTATATGGCAGCTTGTGGTTACCCACCAATAACCTGGTGGGTACAGGCAGTCCTAGCTCAACCCATAGCTGTAGGGCTTTGAGAGACGGGGAGCCGACGGCAGGCCGTTAGATATAGGGCACGAAGAACAGATCGGAAGCTGCGGCTATTCGGCCAGATGTGGGGTGCGTCAAAGCGATCGTAGATTGGCTGCATTGTTTGATTTTCCGCCGAAGTAGCCTCAATTGCACTCGAGCAGCGTGCACGGACACTGGCAGGCGGTTTTTGCCGACCTGGCAAATATTTTCAGCGCCAAACGAGGAATTATTGCCGGTGGGATGAGCGGAGCGACGGCAGGCAGAGCATGGAAACGGCACGAAAACGGTCGGATTTCGTATTAAACTTTTGCACTAGCAGGAAGAATTGACCTGGTTCTGGAACGGCACATCTCTTGACTGACTTGTTGCGCCAGCTAAGGCTTGCGTTGCGGGCTAGCGCTGGCCGAGCCCCAGTTGTTCCGAGGCCACTGGGAGGGCTGCAGGGCCCGCTGCCGATTGGGGCAACCAGAGGGCCGGGAGAATAGATGACGCTCGATTGGCGAGGCCCAGGATTGGAATATGGCCAGTGTCCTATGAATCTAGCCCCCGGATCCAGCAGCCATTTCTCTCACAGCTTTCCAGTCCATCGCAGCACACAACAGCCACCACTCTCCATCCTTCTCCTCACCTCCTATCTCCTCCTTCTCCTCCTCCTCCTGCAAGGGCTTTGTGTCCACTGCAAGCTACAGTGCAGCCCTCCGCCCAAATAGTCACCACACCCACAGACGATAATTTTAAAGGCGAAAAAAACCCAACCTGCCCACTCTACCCACCCTATCCCAGGTTGAATATGTCCAACAAGACCGCAATTATCTCAGTCTACGACAAGACTGGCCTGCTGGACCTGGCCAAGGGCCTTGTGTCCAACAATGTGCGCATCCTGGCCTCCGGCGGCACCGCCAAGATGATTCGCGAGGCCGGCTTTCCCGTGGAGGACGTTTCGGCCATCACCCACGCCCCAGAAATGCTCTCTGGTCGAGTCAAGACCCTCCACCCGGCCGTGCACGCTGGCATTCTTGCCAGAAACATTGAGTCCGACGAGGAGGACCTCGCCGCCCAGAAAATCGACAAGGTCGACTACGTCGTGTGCAACCTGTACCCGTTCAAGGAGACCATTTCCAAGGTGAATGTCACCATTCCCGAGGCTGTCGAGGAGATCGACATTGGAGGAGTCACCCTGCTGCGCGCTGCTGCCAAGAACCACGCCCGCGTGACCATTCTCAGCGATCCCCAGGATTACCACCTTTTCCTCAAGGAGCTCAACAAGGGCGAGATCTCGCAGGAGTCCCGCAACTCGTTTGCCCTCAAGGCCTTTGAGCACACCGCTGAGTACGACTCGACCATCGCCGACTTTTTCCGCAAGCAGTACTCAGAGGACAAGGCCATGATGCCGCTCCGCTACGGCGCCAACCCCCACCAGAAGCCCGCCCAGGCCTTTGTCACCAAGGGCGAGCTCCCCTTCAAGGTGCTCTGCGGCTCGCCGGGCTACATCAACCTGCTTGATGCCCTCAACGCCTGGCCGCTTGTCAAGGAGCTGTCGGCTGCCCTCAACCTGCCGGCCGCCGCCTCCTTCAAGCACGTCTCGCCGGCCGGCGCCGCCGTCGGCACCCCGCTCTCGGACCTCGAGAAGAAGATCTACTTTGTGAACGACATTGAGAAGCTCTCGCCCCTTGCCTGCGCCTACGCCCGTGCCCGTGGTGCCGACAGAATGTCCTCCTTTGGCGACTTTATTGCTCTCTCCAACAAGGTGGATCTGCCCACCGCACAAATCATCTCCAAAGAGGTCTCGGACGGTGTCATCGCCCCTGGCTACGAGGACGATGCTCTCGAGCTGCTTAAAAAGAAGAAGGGCGGCAAGTACTGCGTTCTCAAGATTGACCCGCACTACTCGCCCGAGGCGGTCGAGACCCGCCAGGTCTACGGCATCTCGCTCTCCCAGAAACGCAACGATGCCGTCATCACCGGCTCCTCGTTCCGCGAAATTCTCTCTGAGAACAAGGCCCTGCCTCAGCAGGCACAGATGGACCTGATCGTGGCCACCATTGCGCTCAAGTACACCCAGTCCAACTCCGTGTGCTACGCCAAGAACGGCATGGTTGTTGGTCTCGGCGCTGGTCAGCAGTCCCGTATTCACTGCACCCGTCTCGCCGGTGAAAAGGCTGACAACTGGTGGCTGCGCCACCACCCCAAGGTCCTCGCATTCCAGTGGGCCAAGGGTACCAAGCGTCCCGACAAGTCGAACGCTATTGACCTCTACGTTTCTGGCAATGTGCCCGAGTCTGGCCCTGAGAAGACTGAGTACGAGTCCAAATTTGTCGAGGTCCCGGCTCCTCTCACCAAGGAGGAGCGCGACGAGTGGCGCGCCAAGCTCACTGACGTGGCTCTTTCGTCGGATGCTTTCTTCCCGTTCCCGGATAATGTGTACAGAGCCGTCCAGAGCGGTGTGAAGTACATTGCTGCCCCCAGCGGATCTGTCCAGGACAAGCAGGTGCTGGCCGCCGCCAACTCGTTTGACGTTGTGTACGTTGAGAACAACATTAGATTGTTCCATCACTAAGAGGTGACAATGACTAGTTATGCCTAATGTATTGCTTTATTATGTGACTTGTATGCTCGTCAGCTGGAGCATTGATGGACAAATGTAAGATGGTTGCCAGTCCGACAGTTCGCCTATTGAAATCCATTTATTGACCCGTTTTAACATACATTTCTAGCACTCAGCGACTTGATTATCGGTCTCAGCCCTGGTCGGTCCACGCCGAGTGACTGAGGGCCTAGCAGCGTCTGGCCGACCGTCTTGACAAGTCCAATGTCGCCGATTTGGATGGCTCGAGTCATTAGGATATCCTGCGCTCGGCCCGCAAATGGCCCGTTGAAAGCCACCTCCTTCACCAGGCTTTCCTGGACAATCACAGTCTCCAGATTAGTTAGCGGCAGGCTGGCCAATCTCCATGCATCGCGCCTGCTTTTGATAGCCTCCTGTACGAGTATCCTCAGCAGACCCTCTTGCATGTTTTCGTCGCACTGGCGTGTGTATTGCAGAGCACTGTAGATTGAGGTTGCGCATAGAGACTGGACCATGGAATCCACGTGCTGCTGCTTGGTATCGAGAACTACTCCGCTGTAGGCTGAGAGTAAAGCCAGATGCTTGGGAACTGATTGCATCAACCTGGGAAATACTGCGCTATAATAGGACAGAGACTCGGGATATGTCACAAGGCCCGGCAGAACCTGCACTGCAGGCATGTCATGGTCGATGGACCAAATACCTGTCGTCACCAAGGCCGAGCTCTGGGGCATCACGACCAGTTCGTCATAGAGACGCTCGGAAGCGTCCTGGTACTCGCAAAGAATGTAATGAAGGATGCAGGCATTGTCGGAATTTTCCCTGCTAAAATGGTTCACAAACCTTAGCAGCTCGTGCTTAGTTTTTGGTGGAAATTGAGCCTGCAGATCAGCGCTGGCTGGGACCCGTTGAAGGAGCACATCAAACAGAAAGACGCCCTCAGATCTCTTGCGAGCAACAGTTTCGTTCCACTGAGAGCGGTACGGGAACGGCTTATTGTTGAAGATCACCAGGGCCTCGTCGAAGCCCATTTTTTGTTGGTTTCCTGGTTGAATCAAAGCAGACGTAAACAGTGGGGCTGTATACTTTGGACCCTGCTGCTTTGGGAAGCTTCAAGGAGAGCCGGAGTGAGGAAGGAACGGGGAGAAATCGGGTGAAGGGACTGTAGAAGGAGCTTTGAAACGGCAGAGAATTTGATGAGAAAATTGCGGGAGCGAAGGCTACTTGTTCTGGTTGTTATCGGACACAGCTTACTTGGATGCTTTCTACTAGCGTGGCTATGGTAAACACATTTTCAGGGGCGTGTTTTTAGCAGACGGGGCCACATATTTTGGAACGTTGGCCGCCCGCCTGCAGCGCGCGCAGAAACGCGACTCTCCAGCCCCACCCCAAAACCTTCAAGGCCGCACAGACAAGAATTTTGAAATGAAGTGCGGATTTTGTCGGCACTGAGATCACCCAAATAGCCTCCGTTTCACAAGGTCTGCCAAAATTCTCCCGCCAATGCACTGCCAGGTGATTGAAGCAGCCGACAGGAACGAACAGTGAATAGTTAGTAGTACAATAAAAATTATCAAGAATCCGTGTGTTAAGCGATTCTCGCCGCTAAATAAATGTTTTATGCGATGGACTGTCCACTGTTGTGGTCGCTTAGGAAGCAATTTCAACAGAGTCCGAGTTGGAGGAGTACTCCGAAATCCAGCTCTCAACATCGGAAACAGAGATGGAAGAATCCCAGTCAAAGCTCGACGGAACAGTGGTGATAACAATCTCAGAGGAGTCGGCGTCAAAGTAGACAGCAGCAGTGAGAGTGTCAGAGGTGGGTCTGGCAAAGTAAGACGTAGAACCACCACCACCGTAGTTGGTGGAAGAACCTTGACCAGAGTGCAGATGGTTGGTGAGGTAGTCGAGGCCAGTGGAAAGAACTTCAAAGACATCAAACTCACCACATCCAGTAGACCAGCACGAGCAGGTTGAAAGGCCGTACTGCAGGGTTCTGGGAATCTCAGCGTTGAGGAACCAAATGGCAGGCATGTCACCGTTTGTGCCAGTGTCGTCGTCATGGGGCATGAGGAACTCAAAGACAAAAACAGAGCCAGAAGTGGCAAATCCGTGGTAAGCATCAATGCCATCTCTGTAGTAGCCGCAAGAATCCGACGAGGTGCAAGCGCTGTCAGTGAACATCATGAACTCTTCGTCGGAGCCAATGGTGACATCGTTGAGGCAGGTGGCCTCAGAGGCACAGCTGACACCGTCAGCCGCGGCATAAGAGATGGAGTTGCCAAAGACGTAGTCAAAAACACCCGAGCCAGAACCACCAAGGTTGTTCATGAAAACAACATTGTCGTCAGTAGAGGAAGAGGCATCGTAGTAAGAGCTTCTGGTAAGGTCACCAGTCGACGAGGAAGAGGAAGCAGACGACGAGCCGGTAGAAGCCTTCTTAGACGACGAGGCAGCGGTGCTGGCAGCTGCAGCAGCCGTGGAGGAGGAGGAGGAAGATGAAGAACTGACAGCATAAGCCTCGACAGCAGCAGCCTCAACGGAGGAAGCTGCACCCTCAACGGAGGAAACTGCAGCGACAGCCGAGGAAGCAACAGTAGCAACCGGCTGGTCACCAAGATAGATGGTGGTGGTCACCTCAACAAACTGCGTCACGTAGACAGGCTCAGCCTCGGCCTCACGTTTGTGAACGTGGTGGAAATGCTCGCGAACAGGCTCTGGAACAAAGTCTCTCTTGGAGTTGGAGCTAGAAGAAGGAGTGTAGTGTGCAAACTTCTTGAGGTTAAGAGGTCCACGGTAGTGGATGGAAACCTCTTCGTTGAGAGGAGCCAGGGCACCCGAGAAAGAGTAGGAAGAAGAGGAGCAGGTACCGGAAGACGACATGTCGGTGATCTTGTTGTAGGAGCCAGAGAAGCCAACATTCTTGTAGGTGATTTGATCGACCTCCTTGCAGTAGGTGTTGGAATCAATGGTGGTACACGAGGAAGCTTCGGCAATGCAAGCCAGGGCTGCCAGGGCGGCTGTCTTGGTAAGCAGCATCGGTCTGAGTTAGTATTTGAAGGGACGAAAGACACAAGCAGAGAAAGAATCTAGCGGTCTGGCGGCAGGCGGACCGGGCAAAGAAATGAGGCACAATTTCGCGATAGGGTTGAATGAGGAAATGAGGATATGATGGTGGTGCAAAAGGCGGGAATTTTGAGGAATGGCATTTGTAAAGCTCGTAAAAAGGAAACCAGTGAACTTTGGATGGCACAGAGGCATTTTTCAGAGACTAGTATTGATTGGTACTGGTAAAAGAGTGCTTGCCAGCAGTGTCGGGTGTCGTAGCTAACAATTCGTCAATTGCAAGTGTTTCAAGTGCTGGTGAATATGAGGGCAGTATAGCCTGAAAATATTTGCGCTGTCAATATTCAAATATCGGGTTGACTTCTTCCATAAATCTCTTTCATTTCTTGCTCGTCGCGTGCACCTCCTTCGCCCAAACTAAAGACCCCTTGGCCGCGTGGTGGGGGCTCTGACATGCACGCTGCTGGGAGCGAGGGGCTCACTAGAATAGCAACAACAACGCGACACAGTAGCCCCTGGGAACAGCAGGAGAATGTCAGCTAGTAAAAGTTGCGAAGGGCCTTTGCCAGCTTTCAAACTTTTGAAAATATCCTCTCCATGATCTTCAGGACCTGTTGAGAGAGAAACTTTTGAGTTCGACTCGCTTGCCAGCCAACCAGCCTCCCCGTTAATCTCGACCCTAACAGGGCCAGAGCGACCAACTCAAAAAAAGCCCAGCATCGTCTCCTTGTTGAAATGAATTATCAAAAGTAGAGCAAAATGCTGTATGCACAAAACTTACCTTTAGCAATAAAGTTAAAAGAGTGACTATGGGAGACAAATGGTTCAGAGACAGGAAAGCAGGAGGTTTGCGCAGGTGCCAGTATATAAAGGGGATGAGTGCAAGGTCTGCTACAAGGCGACGCCGCCTGTAGGGGGGGCTGGGCGGGAAATGGAACAAGAAGGCTAACACCACCCCGGCCCCACCTGTTTGGTAAACATTGATGCTGCAGGGCACCACAAGTGGAGAGAATGCAGCTGTTTTGGGAAGGAGTAGTGAGCAGATGGCTCCTTGTGGTCAAAAAATCGGCAAGATGAAAAAGCAATGTGCATTCCACTGCATGTGAGAAGCACCTCGAGGAACGCTGACGCGTAATAGTTGCAGGCCAGGGGCCCTGTGGGCGCAGCTTTTCGGGGGCCTCTGGCGAAGGCTCGGCGGTTTTAGAGTGGTCCCAAGGAGGGCGCTGTTGCAGGGACGCGTAGCCAGGGCTCACTAGGACCCAAGAATGGATGACGGGTGTCGGCCAGATATTGAAACTTACTAGGCTACAAGTAATCATGAGAGCCTGATCGGGGACTATATAAGCCTACTTCCTCAGTCTAATACTCGTCGCCCAAGCTGCCAGCGCTGGGTGTTTCAGCTGCGTCGTCACTTGCTCTCGTGGCAGCCGTTATTCTGCAGTTCTGTGCAGGCCCACAAACACGCACAAAACTGTGCTGCTGCACGCATGACTTCTCTCCACCGCGCCCGGTTTTCGAGCTGAGATCTGGAGCCCGGATGACAAGCTCCAACAATGGCTGGATTGCTTTTACAAAGCCAATTAAGAGTTGAGGGAATTTGACTGCACTGCCAAGCTTTACCGCTTGCATTCAAGCTCCTTTGTTGAATGCATTTTGGCGCTGCGTAAGCCTTAGCGTAAGCTCCCTGCACAGTCAGCTGCGCGCGCCAGGGCCCCAAACCTCCCTACGCACCCCCTAAACCACCTAGTGGAAGCTCATCCAGCCTAGTAGTCTGCATGCTGGCAGCGGTACTGCTCGCCAAGACAAACAAAAGGCCGCAATTTTCTCCTTAAACGCACTGTTTGATAAGGCCCATTCGTCCTTGACCAGCTCCTTAAAGCCCACAGTGTGCGTTTACAGGCTACAATATGCCTCCGTGTGACCTGTCACACGTACCCCGTTGCCAGGGTTGGATCTTCGGTTGGGATCTCCAACCTGGCTCTACCTGCTTGCTAGTGTTGTGCCCCTGAGAGAAAATCACCTCGGGACAAGCAGGTAGGTCTTGGCTGTGAGTCTTTTGGGCGGACCTAAGTTTCAAACCGCCCAACGAGATCTGAAGGGTACTACGCACTGAGGTCTGGCGGAACGGTTGCAGTGCCTCCAGTCATCGCTCGTCCTGCCTACCTCGGCGGTCCATATCTGCCAAAGAACATTTTTGAGATTCAACGGGTTTCACTAGCCAGGCGCACAACCCCCGCATGGAAAACCTGCTACATACCTAGCTGCTCCGCCGAGCTAGTTCGGCCCACTCGGTGGGGTTTTTGTGGGGAGCAGAATTGGTGGGACCCACAATACTGAACCCCGCTGCTTCGGGACACTAGATGGACAGCTGGAGGTTTATGTCGATGGACCTCTTGCCAGGTCAGCAGTTTGTTCGAAGAGTGCCCAGCGGAATTCTTGTTGCGGGATCTTTGCAGAAATCTCTGGTTCTGGTGCCTCAGGCTCCAGCTGATAGTGAAACTTACCCCAGGCTAAAACGGTCCTAGGTTTCTGCGAGGGGCGTGCTGAGCCGCCCTTTGTCTCACCCTTCGAGCACGGTCACCCAGTGGCTCGCCCTACTGGAAGGAAGCGCGGGCCGGCACCAGGAGGTCCCTGCACGAGCCAATGGTCATCACCAAATACGGAAGCTTCTGTACTTGGAAGCCACGCGCAGGTAGCCATACAGTCCTGCTTCCCGGTCGTTCCTCACGGAAATGGCTTTTTTCACTGACGCAGTTGACAGGCTCTCGCTGCACGTCGGTGTCACTAGCCTTGCACGGCTGAACACTGACATCCGAATCTGTAAATTAACCTGCCCGCGCATGCCTGCATCAAATCAGGCAGGGAGCAGCACACCCTGGCTCGGATCCAACCTGGTTGAGCCCCGCCAACCAGCCAGCCTCTCAAGTTCCGGTAATCGCGATGGCTCACAGGTTGTTTTCTTGGCAGTCACGAGCGGGCCTTGCTCGATATCGCGAGCGCCTTCCGAAAGCAAGCGCGTTGCGCTAGCCACTCGCCAGCCGCACTGGCCAGCCGCACTTGCCAGCCGCACTTGCCAGCCGCACTCGCCAGCCGTGCTACACGCTCGAATCCCAGCTCGTAACCCACCGATCCCCGCGGACTGTCCAAAAACGTCGAAAATCCGAGAGATGCCACATCACTAGCTACAACCATGGCTGTTCAGACCGCGAAACAAAGAATCCAAAACAGAAAGTTTGCCAAATCCCACGAGCGCAACCTCGGCAAGAAGGCCAAGGTCGCCGCCGAGAAGCCTGTCTTTAGCAAAACCATGCTTGGTAAGTATTGAGTTGCTTGATGCATGTCATTTGCAAATCTAACCCAGCTTTTTTGGCCTTTGTCGTTATGGCTGGTGGTCTGCTCGAGATCCTCAGAGTCTTTGGTCTCTTTTGATCAAATGATCAGTCAACTGTATGAGTCTGAGGCCGTTGTCACTGGCTGCCTCAGCCTAGCTAAAATAATGTATTATTTAATGTGGTGTTTCAAGAGGAATTTGGAGATGGTATAGCAGCAGTGGCATCTGCTAGCATCGATGTAGGGTGATACGGCTTCGCTGGACTTCTCTGTGACGGGGCCCATCTTGCTCAAGTGGCCTAACCGCGAGCTCGCCGATTTCAGTACCTGCACGGCTGTGCTGCACATTCCAGCGATCGCCCTAAGTCTGCGAGTGCCTGCGTCTGATGCCTCGCGGCCAGCCGGAAAAGATCCAATTGCCATTGTACTACAAAGAACATGTTAGCTTTAAGCGCAGTTTTTCTCAGGCTAGGTAGAAACTGATTAGTCAAAACCTAATATATTACCAGATTGCAGTCCTCACTAGATATCGAGCAAAATCTTTGGGTCCATCAAGGGGGGCAAACCAGAAGTGAGCCATGTTGAGCACGAAGTGAATCTGAGTAGAGTCTCTGAAAGTTCCGAGACAGCCACGGTGTTATGTAATCGGCTGTTTTCCAATGAGCTGTTTTTTTTATTACTGCAGCAACAGGGCACAGGTAAGCATACTGAGACCTCAACACTTCTATGAAGGCGATTATCGTCCCTCGCTTCTACAAAAGGCATACCGGAGCAGTTCCAGACTCTCACGGCAGCTATCATCACTTACATGCTGCTTTCAATTCCACACACCTGTGTTGCTCTCACAGATAGAAGAGCGCCAATAAACCATGAACAGAGAAGTGCTGCAATCCGCAGAGATGATGAAAAGTTCATTCAATGAGCAGAATTGAATGCTTTTGTAAGAAAACGCTTCTGGTACTCATTTTTGAGACTTCTCTAGCTGATGCTCAGCACATTGAGCCATCATACGAGACTCCCGCGCCTCTGGATGCACAGTCAGTGTGTCCAAGTTTGCCTCAATTGTGGCTATTCTGAAGCTAGTGGCAAGATTCTGGCATATCTGCGGCGTACAGCGTGTACCATGATGCCGGCCGTTCTGTGGACGGGCAGATTGTTCCCCCCATGCTATCAGTACAACTGGTGTCGTCTGTATAGTTCTCTTCCACGACAGTCCACCTGATGAGATGGTAGGTGGTAGAGGGAGGTGGAGTTGTTGATTGGAGAGTAGAAGAACAAAAAGGCTACAAAACATTTTAGGAACATGCTCACCAATGAATCACCAGTCAGTCCAGTAAAGTTGGCACCAAGTTCAAGAGATTATGCAACCTCGCAACTACCTAAATAGAAGCATTCACCCTGAACCTAGTAAACTAAGTAGTTGAGAATCCAATAGACACTGTCTTACCTCAACATGTTACCTAAAGACGGCAATAGACCTGTGGCTTGCCGACGGATCCCTCAGGATTCGATACTCTCACTCATAAGATGACCTGCATGGTGCGGCTGTGTCGAGCCATCGAGCGCTGACTTGCGAAGCCAGAGCTCGGACACTGAGGGGTCCGGGAGACAGCGTTGCAGGTGCGGCCAAGTCCATAATCAAGCTCATGTAATCTCCCTCTACTTTCTTCCTGTCTCCAGTCCTGGGACTCATCAGTGCTCGTTGGGCTCGCTCGCCGCACTGACCTCTTACCTCTTAGTCGAACCTTTTCTGTAATGGCAGGATGCCGCCTGAAGGAAAGGATGACAGATGCGATCCCTAGGCCCCAGAAACTTGAATGTTCCGCTAAATTTACTTGTATCATTCATGAATCCCAATCCTGCTCTTCCCCCTACCAACCTGCCTTCCGTTTGTCTTTCTGCCTCCTCAGGCTCTCTTCCTCCCCAAAGCCCTCACCTTGTCCCCTACCCCGAAATTCTCCCAAACCTCCAATCACAGCGCTCGTGAAAGTTGACCTCTTCAATCCACCAAATGCTGAGAGTTGCCAACAGAGCCAGCCAGACCTGCGCAAGCCTGCCCCAGGCCGCAACCCTGGTCTGCAGAAGATACATCCAGACTTTCGACAATTTGGAGTCGGACATTAACATCACCCGTGCGGGAAAGACGATTGTCGCTTCTGGTACCGGCGGCCGCTCTTCGAGAACCGGCTACACGGCCACCGTTTTTGGCGCCAATGGCATGCTGGGCACGTGGCTGTCGGCTAAGCTGGCCAAGCACGGTACCATCACCGTTGTGCCTTTCAGAGAGGAAATGAAGAAGAGACACTTGAAGGTTTCTGGCGACCTCGGCGTTGTCAACTTTTTGGAGTTTGATTTGCGCAACATCCAGTCGATTGAGGACGCTGTCAAGAACTCGGACATTGTCTTCAACCTGCTCGGAAGAAACTACGAGACCAAAAACTTCAGCTTTGAGGATGTGCACGTGGAGGGAACTAGACGTATTGTCGACGCTGTCAAGAAGTACAATGTTGCCAGATATGTGCATGTGTCCACCCACTCAGCCGATGTCAACTCGCCTTCGGCTTTCTACCGCACCAAGGCTCTTGGAGAGGAGATTGTGCGTGAGACAATTCCGGATGCCACCATCGTGCGCCCGGGTCCTATGTATGGCACCACTGACAAGTTCCTCAATGTCATTGGTGCACAGGAGCGTATCTTTGCTGTCAACGGCCTCAAGGAGAAGCTCATCCCTGTCAATGTTCGCGACGTGGCCGCTGCCCTTGAAGCCATCGGCTACGATGACTCCACTGCCGGTCAGACATTTGAGCTCAACGGTCCCAAAGAGCACACCATGGCCGAAATCGTCGACCTCGTTCGCAAGGGCACCATGAAGGACCTGCCCGTTATCAACGTGCCCAAGCCTCTCTACAAAGCGTTCACCGAGGCCACCCAGTATTTGTTTTGGGCCACCACTTCTCCGGATGAGGTTGAGCGTATGTTCTTGGACCAAAAGGTGACTCCTGGTGCCAAGGGCTTTGCTGACCTCGGTATCGAGCCTGGCGCTATTGAGGACGAGGTGCTGCACATTGTTAGACACCACAGATCCAACCTTTACTTGCATAACACAATCGAGGAGGACGAAAAGCAGCGCAAGGAGCGTGAGTTTGTCCACATTATCGACTAGACATGGGGGAAGATCTTGTCTGGTGGCTGACACCAATTATATATTGTAATTTAGATGAATGCTTTCAAAAACACAAGCTAGGGGATATAAATAGAGTCGAGGGAATGAGGGAGAAGCGCCTACTGGTTGTACTTTAGTGTCACCATCACTGATGGCGTCTCCTCATCAAACTCTTTCTCATCGGGCTCCATGTACTTGCCACCCGCAGAGGGCTCCTCGTCGTCTGCCTTGATGCGGGCAGATCGACGAGACGGATTCTCAGCCGGCATTTCCTTGACAGGATTCTTGCGAGGTCGCCCGACTGGACGCTTTGGGGCTCGGTAGAATTCCTCATCTGACTCGTCATCATCGCTGAAGGACTGCTTCGCGCTATTGCCGTCCTCGTACATTTGGTAATTGACCCGTTTGCCACGAGTGGCCCGAGCACCGTTGCCGTTGTCTTGTTGATCCTCGCGCATTTTCTTAATTGCTGCAATCTGACGTGCGCGCAAGCTCTCAAGTTGTTCTTCACGCTCGCGCTCACGTCTGTGCTTCTCAACGGCCGCATGCACCTCCAGCTCAAGCACCTTGACGGTGGAAGCCATGGAAATGTCCATCTGGGTTCCTCGCTCGAGGAACTCGGCGCGCATGGCAGCCAGTTCCTCTTCATTCGTAGCAACACACTCCCATCGCACAACGCGAAGATGCGTATTAGTTTGGCGATAAAGACGGACTTGAGTAGCATCGGGCTTGACAACAGAGAAGTAGTTGTAGCCCTCGGAGTCAGTGCCAATTGGTGTGATCTCAACCGAGGGCACATCCTTCTCCGGCTCGCCGTCCTTGGGGCGAAGCTTGCGCCCTGATACAGTTTCTGCATCACGAGCTTCGTGGATGTACTGCCGGAGAGTCTCTGAGGTTTGCATCGCCCACCAAACCAGTGTCTTGAGAAACACAAGTCTGACCGGCCAATCCCAGCCGGTCACCGCATCCTTAGCCTTAAGCTTGACGTGAGGCCAATCGTTAGGCACACCCAGCGTCTTTAGGTGCGAGTGCAGCTCGTCCAGAGCACCGCGATATTTGCCAATTTCGATCGGCCGTTTGCGGTTGAGAACAAGCTCAAGCAATCGGCACATAAAGGCGTCGACGGGTAGGTTAAGATCGGGCTCGACGAGGCCGTCTTCTAGGTCATCTGGGCCCATTTCCGGCGTTCCAACAAAAACCTGCGGAAACTTGTTGCGGAACTCAACAAGGAATGCCACGTCGGGGTGGTTTTCAAGTGTGTACTCAGCCTCCTGCGGTTGTTTGTACGGTGAGTCCGTGCCAAATTCGTCAACCCACGGTGGATCCTCTTTGTACTTGGCTGTGATGGGGACGGCGCCGCGCGCACGTTTCTTGCGGCCGTCAATCTTTTCCAGGCGCGTCGGATCCGCTGTACCGCTTTTAACTGGAGTTGACGACACGGAGCGGTCCGACGAGGCATTGGAAGCTGCAGTCTGGTCATCATCCTCCGTTTTGGGCGCGATCGGGGCTAGAGGAGCAAGAGGAGCGCGCGAGTCGTCCTGCTTGAGCTTGATACGCAGCTTTGGTGGCGCCGGGGATTTTTTATAAAACGAGGTGATGGACGACTGTTTGGGGGACGATTTGGCAGCTAGAGACTCAGAGGACTCGCTGGCCGTTGCAGTTTCGCCTGCAGGTTCGTCTTCCATCGCCACATCATTAGCAAGGTTGGCTGCCGAGCCCGGCGACGAGACTGGGTTGGCCGAGTTGTCGCCATCCTCGGCTGCTGCAGAGGACAGGCTCTCTTTGGAGGATGATGGGTCCTGTGCAGAGGGTGATGGCTGCTCAGCAACATTGTTGCTGGTGCCATTCTGCACAGTCTCTGGACTGCCGTTATCGCTGGCGCATCTCTCGGCGGAGCTCTCCACTGACTTTATAGGCGAGTCCATGATTGGCGAGATTTTCTAGGCTAAAGTGACCTGTCACCCGAGGACACTGTGCTCTGTGAATTGGAACTGTCGTTGCCACTGTTGAGCTTCAATTTCGTTTGGGGTTTTTCGCTCCAAAATGCGCAGTCCTCTCAGGTCCTCTACTATGGGGCACCAGACTCTGTGGAGAGGGGGACTAGGGAGGCAGGCGGGTATCTCCGGTGAAGTAGATAAAAAGGCCAAGTAGAATGGTCTGGAGGGAGGAAGAGTTTTTTTAAAACGGAGGGGGGCGGGGGTATTTGCCAGCTTATTTAATTTTCTAATTTTGGTTGCCCGTGGTGCTCTACATTTTCTCTCTGCCACCTGTGCTTCAAAGCCTGGCATGGGCTGGCTCTGAGGGGACTCTCAGCGCAGCTGGTTTCGGCGGGCGATAAAAAAATCAAGGCCGGGCGGAGGCTGATGAAAAAACTGTGGGATTTGTTAAGATAGGCTATAGAGTGTGGTTTTTTGCAAGACTGAGCGCTGCTTCTTTCTGTTGGCGCTGTAGTTTTGCTCGTTGGCCAAGGGTTGCGCCTCTGTTTCGTTAGCCTCGCAGTATTAGGTTACCGCGGAGGAGGGGCAGCACTGAGAGGTGCCGCAGGGTGCAAGCCTGGGGCAGCGCCCCAGGTAGTACGCTGAGCAGTAACCGGGGGTAGTTTGAGAGCGACAACCAGAGAAAACGATTGGGTCACTTCCAGGCATCTTCGAAAATGTTTCTGGAAAGCATTTGCGCCAGCGACCAGAGCACACCGCCCCGTGCTGTAATAATTCGTTGGCATTCCCGGCGGGGCTGGGAGTGTCTCCGACGAGGAGAGGCGCAAAAGTCAGCACGAGCCAAGGGATGCCTCTGAGTCGTGTATTGTGGTCACAATTCCCTCTGGGTCGTGTCAATCACTTAAATTGCTCATGTATTAGTCTATTTTTGTGTGGTTCTGTTCACGATGTCCGCTAAATGCCAAGCGGGGTGCTGGCAGTCGACGGCGCGCCAAAGGGAATAACATTCGACGGCTTCTTGCCCTTAAGAGCAAGAGGTACGATACCCGACACATGCATATCAGGGCCGTAAATCTCCATGGGCAGGTCAAGCTCCTCGCCTGCATTCTTGATGAGACGCAGACCCTCCTGCCAGTTGGGACCGCCACGGCGAATGTAGATGCGCACCTTGTGGTTGTGCAGCGCATTGCTGTACTGGCGGAAAGCGCGAATAATACCCTTGAAGGTCGATCCAACCTGGGTAAAGTTGGCAATACCACCACCGATGAACAAAATTTTTCCGTCGGGGTGAGGTTCGCCGCGTGTCATGAGGTCAAGCACGGTCTTGGCGTACTCGTACGTCTGTACCTCGTTGGGCGCACCAGAGTACTCACCGTAGTTAGCCAGCTCGTCAGCGTAGCCGGCAGACGCAATGGCGTCGGCGTATACAACGGAGGCACCGCCACCGGCGACAAGGGTCCAGATGCGGCCCTTCGCGTTGAGCACCGTCAGCTTTAGCGAAGCACCGGTCTTGGCGTCGAGCTCCGCAATGTAGGCCTCCTCGGGGCTCATTTCACGGCCAAACGGCGCCGGGAACGTCATTGGTGGACCAGCATCAATGTTTGTCTTTCCGGACGCTTGAGCAGCAGTCACCACCTGGCCGAGAGCAGCGGGAGAGCGAGCGGCAGCCCACTTGGGGCCACATTCAAACTCGGCAGTCTGGTCGAGCTTGCCAGCCAGATCGAGAAACTGAACGTCAACCTTGCCGTCGGCAGTCGGCATGACAACCAGCGGGTTGATTTCGAGGTATGTGAACTGGAGGTCAACGTACACAGCATACAGGCGGTTGACAAAGTCGGTCAGCGTGGCGTGCTGGTCGGCAGGGGCCTTGGACAGCAGCTCCTTGACAATGGTCTCATTGGAGGGGTACTCGTTCTCAAGGTCAATGGGGATGAGAATCTTCTCGGCCTTGGCGTCGACATCACCAACGTCGACACCACCCTCGTGGTAAAACAGAATCCAATCACCCTCGCGCACGGAGTGGATGTTGATGTAGTACTCGTGCTTCTGCTCGTGGGGCACAAATGGCTCAACCAAGAAGGTGCGCAAGACGCCATCGAGATGCTCCACCTTGATGCTCTTGGCAGCGCGCTCGGCGATCCACAGCTTGGACTCTTCCCAGGTCTTGTTCAGGGCGAGCAGGCCGGACTTGCCACGGCGCTTGATAAGCTGGTCGGGCTTGGCAACAAACTTGGCACCCGGAGCGAGCAGCCATGGGTACATTTGCTCGGCCTCGGTGAAGACGGCCTCAATGGCAGCGGCGTCGGACGACTCAAACGTCATCGAGCAGAGCTTAGGAGTGGCAGACTGGAACGAGGTGGCCGGCTGCTGCTTGCTAAAGACAGGCGACTTGGGCAAGAAGTATGAGAGGAGAGCCTTACCATCGGCTTCGTGGATGGATTTTGCAGACATTTTCGTGGTGCGGTGGTGTGCGGGAGGGAGAGTTGGGTGATGAGGGGTGGATCCGCACTAAATATAAAGTGTTGTGGTGTGTAAAGTGTGTGTAGAGGTGTGTGAGTGCGTAGTGCGGTGTGTGCTGAGTGCGGTGTGTGTAAAAGGAGGCTTTACCTACAAAAGCTGTGGGGATGTTGGGAAGGCCCCCAACCGCCGCCCACCAAAATATTTCACCCCTGGGCGGGTGCGGGGCTTTGTGGCAGGTAGAGGAGGAAGCTGTTGGGGGGGCTGAGGGGTCTTGGTAGTTGGGATAGTTTGGGGGGTGAAGATAAGCCATTGGCAAGCTGTCGGTGCGGTTCGCGCAGCAGGGACCGGCCGGTATATTCGCTGTCTGCTTCAATGGTATAACATTGCTGGCGCGCGCCATGCCGATGTCGGCCCACTGGCCTCGGCACCGCTCGCCAGAGTCTTTAGCTCATCGCTTTGGGAGCCTTCGGGGCAACTGTCACTCGGGGCCCTCCCCACCAAGCCCAACACGGGGCCGCAAGGGAAAGCGCAGCATGGTGGCGCGATGAGGGGCGGCGGAAGCGACCGTCGTGTGCTGGTATAGTGAACATTGACGCTGCTAGTAGGGGTGCATCTCTACTGGCTCGTTGTGCGTGGTGTGCCTCGGATCTCTCGGATCAATTGGGTCTCCCCGCTGGCACAACCCTCACCAAGTTTTTCCGACTGCCCTTTCCTCTGCCCAAGGCGGGACAGCTGCCCCCTGTCAAGATGCTGCCCACCGAGCTGGCGCAAGCCTCATTGCGGAATTGAGAATCTGCCCTGTAGTCGCCGTCGTGCAGCACGGGTAGCGCCCCTATCCCGGCATATGCTTGCTGTGCAAGTGCGCATCGCGGCGGGGTGCATATGCGCATTGAGCTGGCCGGCCCAGATTCTACTCCCAGAAAACCTATAAACCAATGGAGGTAGAAATTGAGGCAGTGAGGATGCCGCTAGCTGATTGATCGGACATGCCTCTTGCACCCACCTACGCCTATGCGTTTCTCTTGTCAGTGACGCGGCTCTTTTTTTGGTTCCGCTTCGCGCCCTGGCATTTCCCTACATCCTCATCAGTACAGCCGCACATCTATGCTCCGTTTTCGGTTCCTGGAGATGCCTCCAGAGTGCCCCATATGCTTCTTCTGGTGCCTCGGTATATGTAGTTTTACATACCCACTTTCGATGTGTTAATTCCGCAGCTTGACATCCCATTTCATCTATCTATCTCCAATTCGATTGTCGACTTTCCACCTACCTCCTCCAACTGATGTACGCTCACTATATGCCTTTCCTACAACAGCCTCAGACCAGGTAGAAATAGAACCTGAAGCCAGATGAGCCAAGCGGATGACTGATGCCAGCTACAGGCCTCACTGAGTAGATCAGCCATGTCCGTAAGGCCCCTCAAGTAGCCTAGTTCCTCCAAATCTTTCGTGCTTGCAGCTGCCAGCCTTTTGTGACCATCGTCCCTGGACACGGACGGACGTCCCCCGGGACTCTCCCCACGACGTGACTACGCGAGAGTAGCAACCTCCCAGCACAGGCCACGCCACATTGTGGCGCAGGTCCACCCCATCGTCGCCAGATACGCCAGTTTCCAACCCTCCACGACCTCCTATCCTCTTATCGGTCCACCGAACAGTCCAACAGTCATCTCCAATGGCAAGCGCAGCATTTGAAAAACGTGCCAAAGAAGGACCGCTTGCCGACGAACTAGGTAACCCGCTCAAATACGTCGTTGTCTATGACGTGGGATCCACAGGATCGCGCGCACACGTCTATGCCTATGGAAGACCTGCCACATACAAGACAGCGCATCTTCCCGAACTCATCACAAAAGACGAATGGTCGAAAAAGGTCAAACCGGGGATTACCATATTCAACGGCTACGAACACGAGCTCGGTAAGGAACACCTGAAAAAGCTCAACCATTTTGTAGAGGACATTATCCCCAAGGAACTCCGCAAGGAAACACCTATTTTCATTCATGCTACTGGAGGAATGCGCGAGCTGGCTGCCCAGGATTCCAATGCGGCCTCAAAGCTCATGCACTCGGTGTGCACGTACCAACAGCGCCATTCCAAGCTCATGCCGGTGCACTCGTGCTCCGAGCAGATTGAGGTCATCGACGGTGCCACGGAGGGTGCCTTTGGTTGGCTTGCTCTCAACTATCTGATCGGAAATCTTGAGGACCCACAAAAGCACGTGCACGGCTCCCACGAGCAGGCCGCCGCTGAGAACCACTTCACGTACGGATTCATGGACCTCGGTGGAGCCTCGGCGCAGCTCGCCTTTGTGCCCAACACAACGGAGGTGGCAAAGCTGAGAGAAACTCAACATGACGCACTTCTAGGTGTCGCACTCCCCATCCCGGCGCTCGACGCGGAAAAGTCTCACTCATTCGACCTCTTTTCTCGTTCGTTCCACGGTGCCGGCGCCCGCATGGGATACGAGGCATTTGACAAGGCGCTCAAGGCCAAAAATGCAGAGGTTGATCCCTGTGCCCCTCGTGGTGGCCGCCATGTGCCCCCGGCACTTTCCTTTGGTCAAAAAATCGAAGTGCCCGACTTTGACGATATCGAAGACGTTCTCGACAAACTGAATGAGGAAGCCGCAAAAAACTCTATTCCCGGAAATAGCTCCTATTCCGAGTGCGTCACGGACATTAAGCCTCTCTACAACAGTATTGCCAAAGAGTCCGACAAAAATTCAGCCATCCCGCACGTTGACTTCAACATCAATCACTTTGTTGGTGTGTCTGGATTCTGGGACAACTCTCACGATCTATTCTCGCTCGGCGGCTCGGCATTCAGCTACTCCAAGCTTCAAGAAAAAGCGGCGGCCTTTTGCTCCTTGGATATGGATCAAATCCAGGCAGAGAACGCCGAGTACCAGAAGGGCATCGAAAGGCGTTGCTTTGAAACCAACTGGATGCTGGGCGTGCTCAAGGACTTGTTTCAATTTCCGCTAGACTCCCCCGATACAGTGGAGGCCAGAGACTCTGAGGAGACTTTAGCAGATTACATGAACTTCCTGCAAAGCGCAGATGCTGTCAACAACACGGATTTCTCGTGGACATATGGCCGTGCGCTGCTATATGCTGCAAAGGATCTGAATCCAACCATGGAGGTTGGCATCAAATCTGCCGCCGCGAACAAATACCTGTACGGTTGGACGAAGTCTGGGGAGCCTCCAATCATTGCTGACAAGCCCGAGAATGACGATCACGATGATCACGACGATCATGATGATGATGACGACGACGACTGGGAGTGGGACGACGTGGTGAAGCATCACCCTCACAGAATGTGGGGCGGTGTTGTCTTTTTGCTGTTACTGGCAGGCATCATATGGCTTCTTCTGGGCCGTGCCAGGAGGTCCATCATTTGGGGTTCTATTCGTTCCCGAATCAGAGGATTTAGCTCTGTGCGCTCGTACCGCCAGGTTGGACGAGCGGCCGACCGGGAGGTCAATGACGAGGAGTACCGCCTCGACACCATGGTTGGAGACGATGATCGGCAAGAGGATGAGTTTGACATAAGCGATGATGATATGCGGGCCCCCAGGTAGGATATAAAAAAAACGTATATCCTAAATAAAAACGGAATCCAAAAAAGCTGGAAAACTGGGAGTGGGTTCCCTCAGGCCTGGTGAGTTTCCTCTCTTCTTTCCAAGTGTTCCCTCGCTCTCCCAGGGGTTCTCCAGAGGCACTCCCAGTGGTTCTCCAGAGGCACTCCCAAGGGCTCTCCCGAGGTCCAAGGGCTGCACCAGTAGCGCAATGCCCATCGCCCAATCAGTGGGAGACCTGCAGGCCAAAATGTGGGGAAGTCACCGCGCCCTTCGTTTCCTCCTGCCAGCCAGTTAGTTGACAACAACAGACTCCTCCGATCATAAATAGGCGCGAGCTGATGCGAGGCACACCTGGGATGCAATCTTACCTCTCCTCCACCTTCTTCTGGCTCGTGAACCTCTGGTTCGAGTTCATTATGGACATTTTTGGGTTTTGGAAGAACAAGATTTTTGCCAACCTCTTCCGTGTCAGCGACAAGCAGCGTTTACTCACAGCTCTCGATCAAACTACCTCATTTGACGAATGGGAGATGACAGCCATCAAGCTCGACACGGCGTTTGGGAACGATGTCTGGCGGCAAAATCCAGCGTCTAGAAAGTACGACTATCGTCTGATTGCCAGTCGCCTAAATGGCCTGGTGAATGCCCGTGAGAATGGCGATATTAATTTGTTGCTTGAAAAGCTTCGCTCGGGCCTGCTGCGCAACCTCGGCTCTATTGCCAACACGGCCCTCTACAACCGTGCCTATTCTGGCACAAAGCTGCTCATTGAAGACTACGTAGGCGAGGTCTTAAAGTCCCTGGAATTTGTCGACCTTTACACTTCGTCGCTCTCGAGCCAAGAGCGCTTGGACTTCTTCCATGATACGCGGCAATCGTTTGGCCGCACGGCTCTCATCCTGCATGGCGGCTCACTGTTTGGCCTGTGCCATGTCGGTGTTGTCAAGAGCCTGGCAAAGCACGACGTGCTTCCCAAGGTTGTCTGCGGCGCTGCGGTGGGGGCTCTTGTCGCTGCCCTTGTCTGTAACTACGATGACGACGAACTGACAGAAATTCTCAACAACCTCCCCGACAACCTTCCGCCCATGTCAGAAGACCTGAGCGACATCAAGTTCCATTCGGTGGCCGAGCGCGTCATGTCCTCCCTATGTCCTCCAGAGATATTCATCCTCGAGCATTACGTCTGCGACATGTTGCAGGATACCACGTTCGAGCAAGCCTATCGCAAGTCGGGTAAAGTCCTCAATATTATCGTGACACCGCGTTGGCAAGGGAAGGAGTTAGAGCCAGTGCTCCTCAACTTTTTGACAACCCCGAACGTCACGATTGCTTCTGCTGCCCGGGCCTCGGTCGGTACTGGCGTTCTTCATTCAAATGTAAGCGTAGTACAAAAGCAGCCCGACGGTTCGGAATCCAACATGTTCTTCAAGGATTATGAATTTGCTACCCCAAACACAATGTCCTGGCAGAATGAGCGCGAGTCAACCTATACAAAGCTGTCCGAGCAATTTAACGTCAACAGCTACATTGTGAGCTTAGCGCGTCCATACTTCGCCCCATTTCTGCTAAATGATTTCAAATATCGCGGATTTCACGACTGGCGCAGAAGACTACTGCGCCTTGCCAGAATAGAGCTACAACACAGACTTTTGCAGCTTCATCGTATGGGCCTAATCCCCCATTTCATTCAAGCATTGTTTTTCGATGAGCTTATCCCAGGTGGATTTCAAGTCATTATTGTGCCCCAGTTGCCACTGTTTGTGCGTGACTTTGGTCTGGTGCTCGACTCGCACAATCTCAAAGAAAAGTGCGAGTACTGGATTTTGGTCGGGGAGCGCAGTGTTTGGCCATTTTTGAGTATTATCTGGGCGAGATGTGCGATTGAGTTCTGCCTTCACAACATCTATGAAAGGCGCAGGCTGTCGCGAGCACTTATTCCAGAACACTATGTGGAGCCTTTGGCTAACGGCAAGATGGGTATCTGAGACTGAGTAGCTCAGCTAGAGACAGGCTGCCATATTTATTTAGTATACATCTCACTATTACTTAGCGCAATATCAAAACTCTGCGAAGTTAGCATTCGTTAGTGACCATTGCCATAACCAGCTCTCGGCCAGAAAGAAGGTGTGGCGTGCGCCACATTACCTTGCAAGAAACCCCCTGGCGGCGTGCGCCACCAGCCACCTGTCAGGTCATGATAGGTGACATTCTCATTACTTGGAAAAAATCACATAATTAAACAAATTCCTCTACGAAACAGAGACTCTTACATCAACACTCAAACAGAAGGAAGAGCGCAACAGCCAGCAGGCCAGGGAAGTAAAAAAAACCACCCTTGACTTGGTATCGGTTATCTACATGAGTGACCAGCAGTTCCAGTTTGTAAACGGTCCCTACAACTCGTCAGAGACAAATCCTGGTTCTTCTGGCAACGTAAACATTCCGCAGGGAGGGCTCAATGGCAACGTCTCTGGGGTTCCACAGGGTGTCTACGGCGGGGCCAATGGCTTAATGATGCAACCCGGACCAGGATATCCTGGTTGGAACGGTAACAACGTCCCTCAGTATTCTGGAATTCAGGACCAACTATATCAGCCTGGTGATGCGCAAGCAGGCGCAAAAGCACCGCAAATTGACCCAGCATTCAATGAATTTGAAATGGTGGACCCGCAGATGATGAACGGGCAGTTCGCAGATCGCCAGTTTGAGCAACAGCGACCGCAGTACTCGGCGAGCCAGCAGCTGCTAGGGCTGCCAAATCAGACAATTTCACCACAAAATGTGCAAATGTACGCGTCTCCCGTCTCTGAAAATCTGTACTATGGACAACAAGCACCAGTGGATAATTTACAGAAAGCTTACTTACCTAGCCATAACGTTGCTTTATCTTCCTCTGCTTCTCCAACCCCTCCGCCAAATGACGGCTCAGCGTCTAAAGTGGCGGACAGTAAGGTGAGTTCAAAGGCATCGTCCAGACCTGCTGCTGCCACTACTACCAAAGCTCCTTCCTCCTCAAAGCGTGCTGAGCCGGAAGACACCCCTGAAGTCGCCAAGGTCAAGGAATTGCATCCAGTACTAGGCCAAAAAGTCCAGCGACTGTTTCGCAGACACCGTTCACTAGACGAGATTGCCAAAGACTTTGAGGCTGTCATCATGGAGCTTGACAAGGACAAATTTGGAGTAGGGGAGCCCGACGAAATGGAAGGTGTGTTTCTGGTTGCTCTCGAGGGCGCTTCCCCTGTTTTTTGGAACCGCGTGAGTTCCCACACACGCATGGTTATCCGCATTAGTAATTGGATGAGAAAGATGAACAACCTAAACAAGTATGACGGGACCAAAAGCGTGTTGACCGCGCTCGTAAAGTCTAACTTCCCGACATCGAGTCTTGAGAATGCTAAAATTTATTCTAGTTTAGCGAGAATCCAGAAGAAGGGAGGCAAAGAGGTCGCCGCGCTTGCGGGACAGGTCATGAAGGTGATTGACGGGGCTAGACGAGAGCCACCGTCGCCGGCGCCGGCGCCGGCATCGGCTGCAGCTACGCAGGTCACGAATAATTCCGATGCTACTACTAAACCTTCGTCTATACCAGTGGAAGCCAAGAAACTCCGCCCAGCTGCCTCACCTACACCCCCTACTGAAGCCAAGAAAGCCAGCCCACCAGCTGCTAGCGCAGTGGAACTCAAACCAAAAGCCCCAGATAGCAGGCTATCTATCAAATCGGAGCCAGTAAGGCCGCCCCCACAGAAAGCTCAATCTGAGCAGAAGCCGGCAGCAACTGCACCCAAAGCTGAGCCCAAAGCTGAGCCGAGACCAGAAGCAAAAACGCCTGTTGCCAAGCCTACAGTCACAAAGACTCGCTCAACTCAGAAGCCGCTGGCCAATCCAACCACTGCTAAGCCCAGTGGCGCTGGTAGCAATGGATCCTTCTTTGCCAAAGTCATGGAAACTCACAAGGAGAGCACGCGAGCTGCGAAACCGAGTGCAAACCTGTCCGATATGATGAAGGCTATTCGAGACCCAATCAAGCGCACGGCGCCTACAGAGTCTGCTGCAGACAACGAGCAGCCCCCAGCTAAGAAACGCAGAAAGACGGTCTCCTGGAGAGACGATTCAGAGCTCGTGCAAGTGCGATATTTCGACGTTGATCCAGACGAGCGCGTTAATGTAAATAAAAGGAACATCAGCGAGGCCAAGCTGTGGGAGTTGGAAGAAGGCAGTAACCTCAAGAAAACAAAGGAGCCGAGCGCGGATTCTGCTGAAGGCAAGAATGCCGGTGAGGCTATTCCGAAGCATGACTTGTCTCGGGTTCTGGCTAACCTTAAAGCTGCATCCACGCCAAGTGAGAAATCGGCAGGGACAGACACCGGAGCCGCTGATGCGACAGTACCCACTTCAGAAATTCTGGCAAAACTTATTCTTGCTGTGCAGAAAAGCACTGGTGCTGCGTAAACAAGATTTACCTTACACTGAGCGCAGATTGCGTAGCTCATGACGGAACGAATTACGTATATGAATGTCACACTAATTTCCATCAAGGAGTGATGAGTTTGCCCTGACCGCAACTGCAGTTACGAGGCCGTGTGGCTTCCTTGTATTGATTGACTGCTATAGTGGCGGTTTCTACCCGATGATTTCTGCTTGAGTATTCTGTCGGCCAATTGTGCCCCGGCCATGTTGTGCCTGAAAGAGACCAAGCTAGATGCCACTTAGTGGGACAGATGTTGGAACTGCGAAGTAGGTTTCCCTAGGAAGTGGGTTCCCCCCTAGTATGTTTTAGTTGATTTATTTCTTCCTATTTTGATCACCTCTCTTTTTTTATCTCCTTCTATACATCCTCTCTCCTTACCTACACTTTTCTTATCTCCTCTCCTGTTCTTCCTTTCTACGTCGTAACTAACTCCCCCTCCATGGTCGCGCGACCGGCCGTGACATTCCGAATCTGTTCCTGGAATCAGTTTTTGGGCGCAATCAACCTATGATCCCCCTTGACTTCTATCCACAACCTATCATTTGTTTAAATTTTCTCTGTCCTCTAGTTCCCCTTCATCGTCACCCCCCGCCCCCTCGCTCTCACCGCTTAGTTGCTCCCGCCTCCCACACAGGGGAGCTCATCACATTCACTTGATCTCCCAAATTTCGCTAGTGGCTCATCGCCTGCCTTTAGTAGCCCCAGGCGTCGGTTTAGTTGCTACACTCTCCCACCAGCAGTCCAGCGTGGCTCTCGTTTCGCTTGATTGCATGTGATTTTCCACCCCACAGCAGCACAAGTTCCAACTCTGTTTCTTGCCATCGCCAACCAAAATAATGGAGCCCAAAGAGCCGGATTATAATCCCGGCAAACCGCGTGAACTCAAAGCTCAGATTGCTCTATCATGCGTCCTAGGCATCTCCGCACTGCTGGTTTTTTGCCTTCTCAGAGCTCGCTGGCCTCAGGTATACATGGCCCGAGCACGGCACCGCCGCGGCTTGCCCGCCATGTCAAACACCGCCTTTGGATGGATAGCATCTCTATATGCAATTACTGAGGCTGACATTCTGGAACATGCTGGCCTGGATGCCTACGTCTATCTGGGATTCTTTCGAATGGCCATTCAGCTCCTCGCGTGCTTCTCCTTTCTCGGTGTCACCATCATTTCGCCGGTCCGCTATTACTACACTGGTAGATACGACCAGGACGAGGATAATCCTGGTGATGGTTTCTGGAAACGTGCCGTGCAACATGGTATAACCTCTATGATTCCCTTCAAAGGCTCCGGCGGAGATGACGACCCAGACTCGGACGACTTCCAGGCCTATCTTTGGGTATACGTCGTTTTCTCGTACCTCTTCACTATTATCACCGTCTTTTTCCTTCTGCGCCAAACAGAACGCATCATAAAGGTCCGCCAGGCCTATCTGGGCCACCAGAATGCAATCACCGACCGCACTATCCGCCTTTCAGGCATCCCTCGCCATCTCCACTCGGAGCAAACTCTACGTGAGCATATCGAGTCGCTGAATATTGGTAAAATGCGATCCGTGCATTTTTGCTGCGATTGGGAAGAACTCGACCGTCTCTTCGATGCACGATACAAGCTCCTGACCCGCTTGGAAAAGGCATGGGCTCGCTATCTTGGACCAACCTGGATCGATGCTTACAACGAGCAGTACATTGCCGAGTATATATCCAATTCTCCTACTGACGACGGCAGCAGTAGTGCACAGTCCAGCACTCATCTGCCACCACCGCAGCCACTGGCCCGCCGCACATCATTGCAACTCTCCCCCGTACTTGGGCCTCAAAGCTACACACGGCCAACTGAACGCCGTGGCTGGCTTGGTCTCTGGGGTGAGAAGTATGACGTTATTGACCACTACTCGATGCAGCTGGAGGATCTGGATGCCAAGATTGAAGAGCTCCGTGCAGCAGATCCGTTCCGCACTCTCAGCCATGCATTTGTCACTATGGACTCGGTCGCCTCTGCTCAAATGGTGGCTCAGGCTGTGCTTGACCCCCGCGCGTTTCATCTATTGGCCATGAGGGCACCGGCTCCAAATGATGTGATCTGGCGTAACACGTACATCTCTGAAAAAGAACGTATTCTACGCTCGTACTCCATCACACTTATTGTTATTGTTGTTACTGTGCTGATGGTTTTGCCGGTTCTCTACCTTGCCTCTTTCCTGCAATGGAAAACCATCAACAAAATGTGGCCTTGGCTTGGCACTGTTCTCAAAAATCACGACACCCTCAACACATTCGTAACGGGTATCTTGCCACCATTGTTTTTTACGCTCTTCACTACAGTCCTTCCGTACCTCTATGTCTGGCTATCATACTGCCAGGGGTACATCTCACACGGAGAAGTCGAACTTTCGTCGATTTCAAAGAACTTTTTTTTTGTTTTCTTCAATATGTTCCTTGTGTTTACCGCTGCAGGAACCTTTTCCAACGTTTGGTCCTTCATCAAGGATACGACACAGCTTGCGTACGAGCTTGCCAAATCGCTGCGTAGGCTTTCGGCCTTTTACACCGACCTAATTATTTTGCAGGGTTTAGGAATGTCAGCATTCCGTCTATTGCAGTTTGGCAGCATTATGAAGATCATTTTCTTTTCAGTCTATGGTGAGACCCCGCGTGACTTTAGAAACCTTTACAAGCCGGGAATTTTCAATTACGGTATCATGCTGCCCCAACCCGTTCTCATTCTTATTATTGTTATCCTCTACTCTGCCATTTCGTCCAAGATACTGGTGTTTGGCACTCTCTATTTCATGTGCGGGTACTTCACTTATAAATACCAGCTCATGTACTCGATGGTGCATCCACCGCATTCCAGTGGTCAGATGTGGCAAATAATTTTCCGAAGGATATGCTTCGGTCTGATTTTGTTCCACCTGTCGATGGTGGGCATGCTTGCAGCCGCAAAGGGCTACCTACTGGCATCCATGCTGACTCCGCTGCCATTTGCTGTGTGCATACTTTGGTACAACTTCGAGTTCTCGTATGTTCCTTTGCTGAAATTCATTGCCCTTCGGGCCATTGAGACAAACAGTGCCTCAGCTGGCACTCAACCGGATATTGCGGTGGTGGACAATAACAGTGAGGATATCGAGTCAGACGAGGACGAAGAGTCTGGACTGATGCTGCCACGGCCCGATAGCTTTCTGCGACGACTGAGCCGTACGCTTGACGAAGTGAGAGAGCGCAACCAGACATATCTGAATCCACACATGACAGAGCCACTAGACGGTCCCTGGATTGGCATTGAAGGAAACGAGATCATTATGGCCAACAGCGAGGGCACGGAGCGCAAAAAGATGAGTTTCACTGAGTGGGAGTAGCCAAATCTATCCATGTAATTTATTTAATAATAGCAATTTGTAATATCTACGATTTTTTGCCTTGCCCCGCGAACCCGTCACGAGCTGTACGCGAAATACAGCGCGTCCTCCCACCCAGCTTCACCACATTCCTAATTCGAATAAATATAGGCAGCTAACAACAACATTGCAGCCGTAGACCTATCAGCTTTACGTTTAATTGTTCGCTAAATTACGCTTATTTATTTAATTCTACACATGACACCTTCCAGAAGAACGTCTGTCAAGGGATCTGCCCTGTCAACTGGAAAGAAGCGAGTGCTGGAAAGCATTCCAGACCTGGCCCCGCCCGGCCAGGAAAACACGCCAATGAGAAGCGAGAAACGGCTTAAGAGCTCGCCTGTGGGAAGTCGCAGTATTCTCAAGACGTCAAACACAGATCACTCGCGTCTCACTGATCATTTTTCTACGCCGATGCCTAACAGAAGAGTCTCCTTTGTTCCCATGCCATCTCCAAATGCCTCGCTTCGCAAGCACCTGGACAGTAGCAGGACAGCGCAGCTATTCCAATCAGCATCTTCAGATACTCCAGAGAAGTCTTTGGACCCCATGGATCCTGTGGCTGACAATGGGTCGGACAATATGGATCTGACTGACTATCACAGGAACAGTTCCCCTGCATCGGCAGAGGAATCTATGGAGTTTACATCTTATACTAAGGAGTCCCCCCGGAGATCACCGCGGTTGCGAGCGAAGAGCAGCTTACCGCTGGCACAATCTCCAACCAAATCCCCGCGGTTGCGAGCGACTAGCAGATTACCACTGGCACAAACTCCAAGCAGGCAATTCCCTGGGTCATCTCCACAGGAGGCTGACATGGAACTCACACAACAGCCACTTTCATCTCCCGATGGTGTTCACTCAGAGGACAGCATCTTGAAATCTGGTTCTGCTAGCCCCCTTGAACACAAGCAGTCGGGTGAGCAGTCACGCGAAGAATCCCAAAGTCCACTCAACGAAATTAGACTGGATCTAAACGATGAAGAGGATACATCTGTCATTCACCACAGCGAGCATGAGCGGACTGAACCGCAGCCGGCCGCTACTAATCTTGAAGCTTCTTTCGAGCCATCTCATTCCCATCACAGTCCACAAGATGACCCATGCACCAAACCGCTCAGCCCCACTGTAGATTCACCAACGCCTGCGCAATCCCCTTCCTCGTTTTCCTACTCTCTATCGCCAAAGATTTTCAGGGAACACACGGACCCAGTAGAAACGCCGGTGCCTTCTGATAGCGAGGATACTATTCCTGTGCAACCCTCGCCCTCACCTTATCCAAAGCAAAGAGAAGCAAAGCACATTTTTGGACGGCAATTTCTGTCTGAACGCCAGGATACCATCACTACGGAATCTTCCAATGTACTGGGATCGCTGAATAAAGCCCGTCGCAATAATGTTGATCCTTTGTTGAAATCAAATGGTTTGCTATCTCCAGTTCAATTCCAACATGAGCATACTCAGAAAGCAAATGCCATCAATGATCTTACCAATCAGGCTTTGCAGTTATCCCCTATTAAACCGAGGGCACCGCGATTGTTTTCTTCTCCATTCAGACCTCACGCCTCGAGGCTGGTGTTTTCTCCGACAAATTCGTCGGCGTCATATCCAACCCAGCAGTCTAGTCCACAGACGAAACCCCAGTCACTATTTCCAAGCAGCCCTAGCAACGAGCCAAAGAAGCTAAAATTGGCCGAATTTCTTGAACTAGCTTCGATTGAATTCAACGACGAATTTATTGCGGCCACCCACAAGGCGCATGAGACCGAATTGGATGTTGCCGATCTACCAGGTCACCCAGAGCTCCAAGATTACATTAAAGGCTACCAAAAGCAGACATTTATCGATGCTTACAAGGCTGGAATAGATGGAATAAAGCAAGAGATACTGGAAGTTGAAGGTTTCTCGAAGACCAAGGATAATCTCGACCAATCTCCATTGGTGCAGGAATATCTCAAAGCTCAACCAAATGTCCAAGAGATGCTCAGATCTCAACTTAGAATGATGAGGGTCAAGGCAAGATACCAGAGCAAAGCGGAATGGTATGCATGGAGGAGTTCACTTACAGAAAATCTAACAAAATCTGTCAAGGATGGTATCGCACTCCTCTCATCCGACAAAGAAAATTTAGAAAATGCTGTTCGGCAAAGCGAGGATGCGATCAGGAAGATTTCTCGTGAACAAGAACATTTGGTACAACATATTGCAACTCAAAAGTCCAAGCTTGAGGCACTTTTGTCTGCTGACCACGAGCGTGTTGCTAAACAGCAGGATGAATTGGCTCAGTCCAAAGCGAAGCTGGCCGAGTCAAAAAATATGCTGGAGGAATCGACAAAGCGAGTGGGTAGATTCCAGCACGATGTCAGTATCTTGGACGTCGAAGATGCTGATGTTGATGGACAATTAAGGAGTGAGGGGAAGCATTTGGAAGCAGTGCGTGCTTCCTCAATACCAGGTACGAGTAGAATAGCGGCAAAGAAGCGCTTTCTCAAGACTCAAAGCGAGACTGGTTTTGCTCGAGTACGGGTCCATAAATCTGTCATGACAGGGATTCTTCTCGGTGATCTACAGGTCACGATTGATTTCGGCTCTGAGATTATATCGATCGCATATGTGGGCAGTGACGAACTGCTCAAGTTCCTGGAAACGGTTGTCTCTGAGATTGTGAAGGCTTGTGCAAGACCACTTCCTGAGAAGACCCATCTACTGAAATGGCTATGGACCGAGGCGCATCGTATCAGGGTTGAAGCACTCGATATGAGGTTGCGTGAGCTAGTACGCATTGAGAAAGGGGAAGGCGTCGTACGGTATGAGGCAAATGGAAAGAGGATTGTTATGGACCGCAATCTGTTCGAAAGCCGCTTACGCAGGTGTGAGGTCTAGAATATATATCTAAGTGGTCATAATGTACATTATTTTTACGGGGTCATTATAGCATGAAAATATGTAGCGATTGTTTTACCAAGTAAGACCGGTAGGAGCGTAACCTTCCTGGGAAAGAACCTCAAAGTAGGCGAGGAAGGAAAGGGCACCGGTGATCATAGAAAGACCATAGCCCCTGGTTCCGATAATCTCGGCGACAACGGCAAGAGCTCCGATGAGAGCACCGCCAGCCATGGCCGCAACAGGAATGTGTCTAGCGAGTTCCTTAGCAGTGTTTTGCTCACGATGGCCAACAAGCACAATATCTTGGTCACTGAGCATTTTTGCGACATCCTTCGGGGCGGAGCCAGAGACAAGAGCCCAATTTTTGGCGGCAAGGGTAGAGATGCCGACGACGGAGACGGTGTAAAAGATGGTCTTGAGAGGTTCGAGGATGGCATTGAAAAGACTGGTAGGAGGCAGGACAAGGTATGCAAGACCAGAGACAGGATACTGCTTTGTGGACGAAGTCTCAGTTTGCCAGACGCCAAGGGCCTTGACGACAACATTGTCCGGAAAGAGCTGGTAGAAAATGTAGGAGAAGATGAGAATGTTGGCCAGGACCGAAATAACAGCAAAAAGAGACACGTTACCAGTGTAGAGAAGCTTGACAGGGAAATTCTGAGCCTGCATCTTGGCCTTGGTGGACTTGATAGGCAGATCGACACGGAGGAAGGTAAGGTAGGCGACGGCGCAAAAGACGGCAACGGAGCCGTAAACCTGGAGAAGGTTGGGGAGGTGTTCGCGGTAGAAAGCCTCCATGACGGCGTTTTTGGGGCTGCGGGTCCACAGCGAGTGGAGCAGAGCAGGAAGGGCGCCGACAAGCTCGCGGCCGCGGTTGAAGTGCTCCGACTTGAGCGAGAGGGCGGACCAAACGAGAGACTGAGCAGCGTAGAGTCCGGAGAAGAGGTAGATTCCGGATCCGTAAGCATAGCCCTTCTGGACGATTTCGTCGAGCAAAATAACCAAAAGGCCAGCAAATGAAAGCTGGGCAGCGAGGACGAGACAGCCGGCGAAACCGAGCTCCTGGGGCGAGCCGTAGTAGCCGGCAAAAACGAGACCGATGGACTGAGCAAACGTGAGAACCAGAGCCAGCAACTTCTGGGCTGACTGGAACAGCTCACGATCGCCGCGGAGGTTGAAGTTGACGTCGACAAACTGGAAGCCGCCGAGCAGCTGCATGAGCAGAGCCGAGGTGATCAAGGGGAGAATGCCAAACTCAATAAGCGAGCCATGGTTGGACGCAATGAGGGGTCTGAGGAAGGCAAACGGATCGTCCACGATTTGCAGGTCCTTGCCGTAAATGGGGAGCTCCGACAGGACAAAGTAGGCGAGGGCCGTGACAGTGATGTAGATGACCTTGTCATCCGGAGATACACGCTGGTAGGGCAGCTCTACCTCCGGCATGATGGCCAGAAACGGCTTGACGAGGTCCAGGAGTCTCAGTTTGCTGGACATTGCTGCTGTGTTAGTGGGGGTGGAGAGAATAGGATGGAAAGTGACAATCGGTGATTTTCATGGCCTCGAGGTGGGCAACCGCGGGGCTGGGTGATAAGGGGGGTGGTGGCTTGGAGTGAGTGGAAGAAAGATGGAGAGGATCAGGGGAGGGGGAGAAGGAGGAGAGACCAGGAATTGGAGATGACGAATCAGTAGTCAAACTATCTGGGAAAATCAGACAAAGCGGTGGAATCTGCAGACCCTGCACTGTGCTCTCTTCGCCAGCCCCAGGGCCAGCGTCCTAGTGGCTCTGCTGCGGAGGCTCTGCAAACAAACGGCTCTGGGACAATCGGGTGGAGGAGTGGCGGCAGCTGTGGACGCAGTACGGGAAAGCTTTTGGTGGGAGAGGGAAGACTGAGAGCGGGGAGAATAGGTTGAAGTCAAGCAGACTTGTAACATTCAAGAAACCCACTACTTAATGTGCTGCCATGAAGCTGCGTTGCCGCCGTGTCTGGCTGGCTGGCGAGCTGAGCATGGGGCTCTGCCCCGAGCACAGAGTTCCACAGGCACGTGACCTTCATCAAAATCCCAAATCCTCAGCCAATCACCAGACTCTCAAACAACCAAAATGCAGGACTTACCACCAAAAGGAGGCTACGAGCCTGTGCAATGGAAGGTACGTCACACCCACCGCTAACAATCCCTTTACTAACCCAGAGAAACCTCCCCGCTAGAGGCTTCCGCCCTCTCATCTACCTGTCCGGCATGGTTGCACTTTGCTCCTACGGATTCTACAAGGCCTCCGCCGGCATCCACGAGCGCAACGAGCTCAAGCGTGAGCAGGCTTGGTCCCGCATCTTTCTCCAGCCCCTGCTAGTTGCTGAGGCCGACCGTGACGCTGTTAGACGCCAGATTGCCAAGGTCGAGAGAGAAAAGACCATCATGGCCAACGTCCCGGGCTGGAACGCCGAGGAGAATGTTTACCACGACGACAAGTTCCGCACACCCAACTACATTGTTGTTCCCAAGTAATTATATAGAATCATGCACGCGAATGAACCGTTTTGGTGATTGAAGGAGCTGAGGGAGGCGGGCTCCTGGCAGTTGATTGAGAAGATCAAGATGATTTGCCGGGCGAGCCAATATCCAGGATCAGAAAGCTTGAGGGTGATTTGGTGATCGTTAAATTGAACAGTTTTTGCCAATATTGCGCCCAAATTGCGAATTGCAGCAGCCTTGTACTTTGTCGGTGGGTGTCAGTCGCTGCTGGCCTTGATTTAGAGCCATTAGTGTAGTGTCAGCATCCTCGCCTTCCAAGCGGGGACCAGCATGGCAACAGCTGCACTCTAGACTGCCCTGTAAGATGACGAGCCAAAGGAAGACAAAAACTGGGCATGCTCTGGCGGCCCAGGCTCTGGCCATGCATCTCACTGCCCTCGCTGACTCCCTGGTTGGTGATCGTGGGGCATTGCCCCACCTCAAGCCCCGCTATGGCTGTTTTCACACCAGATCGAGCTGCTTCACAGGTATGGACCGGCTCCAGCCAGGCTTTTCTTTCAAGACCGATGCGATCAAATTTATGCCTAGCTGCTTCCGGCAGCTGTATCTTTGCACACATTCCCAGATTTCTGGGAAGCGGGGCAGGGCCCCACCTCCCAGCCCAGCGCGAGCCCATACTCACCACCAGGCCTCATCGCAGCTCTCCAACCTACACCCATGGGCCTGTCCTTTCTGCCAGGACAGCCCAACCCGGGCTCAAATACCATTGCATCGTTTCTCTGGAAGCAGAAGCGCTTTGTAGTCTATGTTTCTGGCAACAATCTAATCATTCTGTGTGGCAATGATCTTGTCCAGACGATATATCTCGGCCGCGGCGACGGCGTGGCCGTGGCCGTTGACACCAAAACCGGCCGGCTCGCGGTTGCAACACCCACCAGCGTGGTGATTTTCGTCGTTGTGGAAGATTATTCAAAGGGGATTAGCTGGGACCAGGCTGGCCAGCTTGAGTCCCGCAATGCTCAGTGCCTGACTTTCACGGGCCCTGGCGGGGACGAGCTCTTTATTGGAGGTGTCGGCCTTGAGCTCTGGACACTGTCGATTGCACAAGACTTTGACTCGGCCGATGCAGCGCTGGTTCTCACAGCAACACTGTGCTGGTCGGCAGCTCTTGCTTCTCCGCTGGAGAGCTGCGTCGCATCTCCAGACGGCTATCTCGTCGCCACTCACTGCAAGCACGATCGCCTTGTCAAGGTCTGGCGTCGCTCGTCGTTCGATCCGAGCTCCGTCAACTTTGACTTTGCATACCTCGCTCACTCGGCCTCGGTCACCCAGTTGCGATGGAAACAGCCAGTCTCCGCTGACCAGACCATTGCAAACGCCCTTTACACATTGGCAACCGACGGCTTGATGCGATTATGGATGCCGTTTGACGAAAACGACTCGCTCAATCTCCAGCTTTGGGCCTCCATCGACATTGGTCGTGATGGCAATTGCTACACCTTTGTCCTCGACTCCAGTCACGTCTTGCGTGCTGCAGAGGCTTCTGCATCTCATTTGAACCTCTCTCCGGACGCCATCGAGACTCTCGCAAAAAATCCAGACTTGGTTGTAGCCATTTCCAACCGCCTAGCCACTATTTCTGTCTACGCTGTTGAAAACTTTGGCTTGACCGGCACCCGCACAAAACTTGTTTCCGTGTCCCCAATTCTGACTCGAGCCCCTCTCAGGATGAGAAGTTCCTACTTGGAAGATTTGCAGGATGAGGACCACCACCTCACTTTTTACCCGTACTTTGCCGAATCTACCGATTTTCTCAACCCCTCTGTCACAAACAACATTGGTCTTCTAGTCCATGACAGTGCTCTGGGGGTCTTATATCAGGTGGCCTTTGACATTCAGTGTCTCATCACTCCTGAATGCCCTGTGACCTTTCTTGAGGAGGCTCTTTATACCGGTCACAAACAAAGTGTTCGAGGGATTGTTCGTGCAGCGGACGGCAATGCCTTACTTTCTTACTCGCGCGGCGGAGCAGCTCTCTGGAAACCTCATAGGCAAACTACAGGAGTTGGCCTACACCGTAACGCTTTCTTTCGTCAAGAGTCTCTAACCATCAAACACGCCATTGTGCTTCACGACTACGTTGTGACTATGGCTGACAACAGCATATCGCTTTGGAACTGCACAAAATTTCATGCGACCTCGGTAGTAACTGTTCAAGTTCCTCCTGGCGCTATCGCCTTCTTTCAAAAAGTGGCCGTGAAAGAGTGTTACCAGTCACAAGCTCGTGTTGCAGCAGTTTACAGAGACCACATTGATGACTATTTCATTGACACTGCTGTGCCCTCGGTGACAAAACTCAATGATACCAAGATTGATGGCAAGAATATTATCTTGGCCTCTCCTGTCGATCCCGTCGGCTGGAGCCGTTCCCTTTCCGATAATGACACTCTGGTCACAATCTCACAGGATGGCGTGGTAAACATATGGACAGATGAGTGGACGAAGTCCGGATATCTAGAGACCGAAGTCCATGATATCCCCAAAATGGCGGTTTCGTCAACCAAGAAAGTTGCTGCCACTGATGCTAACCGTCAAACTCTATTTATTTGGGATATGAAGTATTCTGTCAATGAGCTGCAGGTCTCTTTCGGAGGATCAGATAATCATGTTGCTGATATTGACTGGACTTCTTCCCGCTCTCAGCAGTGTGTGTTGGGTGTTGGCTTCACTAGCGAAGTTGTCCTATACTGCCAGCTTCGATTTGACTACACTAATAATGTTGACAGCTGGATTGCTGTCAAGAAAATTGATATCAGTGTTTACACAACACACACTATCGGAGATTCACTTTGGCTCAAGGACGGAACGTTTGTGGTCGGTGCAGGAAATCAGTTTTTCATCCAGGATAAAGATATTGACATTCAGGACGAATCTACTCTAAGACAGCTTGGTACTCTTGCACCTGATTCAGATCCAAGTATCTTTGAGATTTGTGCTTTGCTAAATGGTCCACTCCCCTTCTATCATCCTCAACTTCTCATTCAGTCTGTCTTTGCTGGGAAGCAGTTAGCCGTGAAGACCGTGCTGAAGACGTTGCACCATAAACTCAAATTTGAAGTGGCGGTTGGTGATGATGGTTATGCCCATGATTTAGATTCCTTGCTTGATCTTGAAAACGATATTTTTTGGAATTCTAATGAGGAAGAAATGGTGCCAGTTGGAGATGTTATGGCAACAATCTATGACGAACTATGTGAATATCTCAAAAAAATTGGGCTCAAGTATTTGAGTCGCCATCAGCAAATCACTCTTACGTCGATGGTAGAGGCTCTCTCACTTGTTGAGACGCACCGGCGTTCTATTGACGAGTATGGTGAAAAGTTCTTGTTGGCATACTATCTTCATCAGCTTCATAAATCTTCTCAGAATATGGTTTTCAGAGATTTCACCTGGGCTCTTCACAGTCAATCGCAGGATATTCTGTTAACTGTGATTGAGTCCAAGGGAGAGCTTCAGACATGGGAACAACTGAGAGATGTGGGCATTGCTTTTTGGCTCAACACGCCGAAGCTTTCTGAACTCTTTGAGCGTTTAGCGAGAACCGCGTTTACCGCTGGGGACCTGAGAGACCCAGTGAAGAGCTCGCTTTACTATTTGGCTCTAAAAAAGAAGCATGTCCTGATCGGCCTCTGGAAAACAGCTCCAGGTCATAAGGAGCAGGCGAAGACGCTGAGGATCCTTCAAAATGACTTTACTCAGCCTAGATGGAAAGAGGCAGCCCTCAAAAATGCTTATGCACTTCTTGGCAAGCATCGATATGAGTATGCGGCAGCTTGGTTCCTGCTGGGAGACTCAGTTAAGAGCGCAACGGACGTCATTTGCAGGAATATGAATGACTTCGCTCTGGCGGTGGCAGTTGCACGGGTTTACGGCGGAGAGAAGGCCTTAACTGAACTGATTGATGCTAATCTGTTGAATACCGCGCAGGAGCAGAAGGATAGGTGGCGTGTAGCATGGTGTCTGTGGATGAAAGGAGATAAAGAGGAGAGCGTTTCTTCGCTGACTTTTACTTATCACCACGATGTGAAATACACTATGAATGATCCTGTTCTTGCTATTCTATACCAAAAGCTGAGATCGCACACCAAATTGAAACCTGAAGATGAGAGCAAATTTGCCTTGAATGTGGCAAACATCTATTGCCGCATGGGTTGTGACGTGTTAGCTCTCTCTCTTCTACGCGGCTGGAAATTCAACTACCCTCAAGCTGAAGCCCCCGACTCTGGCCTACGGTTCAATTTCTCGCAGCCTGCCCAGCCTCTCAAACCTCCTCCATCTATGTTCGATGAACCTGACATGAGCAACTTTAACTTTGACTTCTAGAGACATGACTGTTAGTCATTTCATATGTAAATATATAGCATGAAAGGATGAAATTTTGAAATATCAGCGCAGGCCATTTTCCAGTTTCCTCACCACCTCCCCATACACACCATCCATTGGTTGTGGGGGCGGGATGTATGCAGGGCTCGGCTGCGCACGGATAGGTTGAGCAGGGTTCATGAGGGCAGTAGCTCGCTGGATGGAGCTAGGAACTGAGTCGAGCTGACCAATGGTGGTTGCTCTGTGACGGCGGGAGCCTGAGCCAGTTGTTAAGTGCGAGGTTCCGCTATATTGTGACGCGTGGTACTGGTTCGTCTGTTGCTGGGGTTGCTGTGCGTATCTCTGGGATGACGAAGCCGCCATCTGCTGCGTAGAGTAAGATGCATCCTGGGCTCTGCGCTGGTCAGCAGTGGCGTTGAATGGGCCCATATATTTGGATTCTGTAATGAAGGGATGCATGGATGCTTGCTGAGGGGTCCAACGCTCGAATGGGTTGAGATTCAAGAGGCCCAGCACAAAGTCTGCAAAGGACTCACGCTGAAGCATTTCGCGGTCGACTTCCGATTTTTTCATATTTCTCCTGGGAAGGGGATACGCCATGATGATCTGTTTAATGTCAGTGGAAGGAAAATACTGCTTTGAGGGCTGCTCGTCTGTTTTTGTCTCGCGAGAGTAAGTTTCGCGGGATTTCAGGCGATAAGTTTTCCTGCCGTACTCATCTGTATACTTTTCCATGAATTGAGAGGATGATTTGCCTTTTTCAATCATCCAGTTTGGAGGGTTACCAAGAGAGTCAATGATGCGTGAGAGCTGGTTGTACTCTGAGGTACCGGGGAATATGGGGAGACCGAGGAAGAGCTCGACCACGATGCAGCCCAGTGACCACATGTCAATGGAAGTAGTATACGGAAGGCCAAGAAGCACTTCAGGCGAGCGGTAGAAGCGAGACTGGATGTAGGTATAGACAGTTTGGCGTTCATGGCAGGCCGAACCAAAATCAATGACCTTGATGACCGGGGAGTCGAGAGACTTGAGCAAAATGTTTTCTGGCTTAAGGTCGCAATGAATGAGGCTGGCATCCTTGAGGACCATGAGAGAGTCTAGCAGCTGTTGGGAAAATACGCGGACAAGATTTGTGGACAGACCCTTGAACTGGTTCTGTTTGATGAGCTCGTAGAGGTTGGATGATAGAAGCTCAAAGACGAGACAGAGATGCTCCTTATGCATGAACTTGTCCTTGAGACGAAGTAGGTTGTGCTCGTCACGCTTGTCGACCGAGTTGTTGAGATGGTCAAGAATAGAGACCTCCATCATGGACTGGTTGAGATAAGCCGGTTTGTTCTTGATGACCTTGACGGCGACGATTTCCTTGGACAGCATGTTTTGGCACTTGACCACCTGGCCAAAGGTTCCCTGGCCTAGAATGTCAAGGACGAGGTACCTGCGTTGTTCGTCGACCCCGAGCACGTCGTTGACGTAAAGAATGTAGTCTGAGTCGGCATTGTCATAGCCATTGTTGAGTTTGGGCTCGGACAGCTTGGTCAATTCCCGACGCGGGTTACGCGAGCTCTGGTATGTGAAGTTTGGGTTGCAGAGCTGATAGGTAGAAGAAATATAAGTTGTGACGCCCATGAGTGGCGACATGAAGCCTCCTTCAGGCAATGCCCGGCGGTACTTTGGCTGGGTGTGGCTAGAGGGCGCCAGTTCGCTGCGGGAGCGGACTGGTTTGAACTCCGGCAACGGTATGACGCTGGAGGTGGAGGGCTGGAGCGGTGAGCCTACGGGTTTGGTGGGGGAGTAGAGGCGCTGTACGGCGGGCATGGAGGGGACGCGAGTATGGCGGGAGGCCAGGTGGTGGTGCTGGTGGGCTGCTGCTGTTGCTGAAGCTGGAGCTCCCGCTGATCCGGTGGGGGCCTCCAAGTAAACGTCTTGGAAGGCTGGGCCCGGGCCGGGCCCCGCTGCATGTTGCTGCTGCTGCGACATTGGCTGTAGCTGAGACAATGGCTGCAGCGAGCGGTTTGGAGAGGTTCGTTCGGAACCACCTGTGGCTCCCCAGACCGTGTAGGATGGCGTGGAAGGCGTGGTTAACGGAGAAAAGTTGCCTTGTTCTCTGACTCTGGTGCCCGAGGAGGTTGGACCATAATTGTAGTAGGGTAGCGCGGGGTCTGAGTAAGTGGTTTGGACAGGACCTGAGGGCAGTTGCGGAGAGCCAAACGGGTTGTAGTAGAGGCGAGAGGAACGCTGCTGCTGCTGCTGCTGGCCGGACTTTAGCGGGGAAGCGGGGGACGTCGTTTGCTGGGCAAACGGCGCGGCGTAGGGGTCTTCCTGGAGGGCTGTGGCGGCTGGGTACTTGGAGGGCGATGACATGTATGCCATGAAGCAGCGCTGGGCCCGGGAATTGCACAGGCTGGGGGGCTCTGCAAACCTTGATGGGCTGGTGGAGGGTAGGTCGGAAGGTTGCCAACGGAGAGGCTCTGGGAGAGTCCCTAGGCGTCTGGTGGGGGCAGGGCAGTG